>JAPYZE010001578.1:0-31469 GCA_030522805.1 Leptomastidea abnormis | reverse complement strand
AAAGGTGTATTAAATAACTAGACCCATACTGGGGGACAGCGGACTGACCCATACTAGGAGCCACTGACTTTTTAGTAGATTAAATGTAGCTCCGAGTAGGAAACAAATAGAAACACCAGCGAGGCGGGGATTTACTCTTGAAGAGTTGTACTTTAAGAAAAAAAATTGTTTGGAACATAAAGTTGATCGGGGTAAATATGTCAGACTGTCGAAATTAATTTTCTGCATAGAAGAAATTGAACAACTGCTTGAAACGGCTGTAACTTTTGAGGTATGAAGCGGAAATCATTGATCTCGGATTATGTTTAATATGTCGCCAAACTGCAAGTAATCTACCTGGTCCGGAGACTCCATATAGCTTAGGAAGCTGGAAACTGCGAGTGACCCATACTAGAAGCCGACCCATACTAGGGGACTTTCCCCTATACCTATATAGATATATACCTATATATAGAGCAAAGATCAAAAGTAAATAAGCGGATGACGAAGACGAGGACGAGGACGATGATGATGATGGGTAAGTTTGAAAGGTTGTTGGTGGTGTAAGAGAAGAGGTAGGTAGGCAGGTATGGTATTGCGGTTATAAACTTTTAACCACCCCTCTTCCTCAAAATCTGCTTTCTATACTTCTACTCCCTTCAAAGTAAAAGATCTCTATATCTTTTTTACTCTTTCAAGTGTCGTATCCGAAACTATAACTTGAAAGAGAGAAAGAGTAACGTTTTATGTATATATAAGCTACTTTTCAATTATCGATATCTTCCTCCTTTTCTTTCTTCCTTCCTTCCTTCCTGTCTTGAAATATTTATTTTCATATTCTTATACTTATTGTGTGTGTGTGTGTGTCTTTTATAGTTGAGCTTGAGCTTGAGATCCCGTTACGCAAGAGAGAAAAAGAGTAAAAGAGAGTTTGACGTTACGCAAGAAAGTTTGGAAATTGGATAAATTGCTTGGATGGTAAATATATGGTTGAGTTTAAGGAGGATGGAAAATGCAATGACAAAATATATAGATAAGATTAAGTTTTTTTTCTGTATATGTGTGTTTTTGTATAATAAGATATAATACATTGATTTTTATTATTTTCTAGATTAAATTTAATAACTATAATTATTTGTAATAATTATTTTTTATATTATTATATTAGTTAAGTATACAAAAATGAAATAAAACAAAATTATCAGAAACCTATAATTCAACGAAAAATAAAAAAAAAGTCTATGTTTAAGTCTGTCATCTCCTAAATCTACATGTAAAAATTTAAACCATTCCCATACACACATTCCTATACATCCTTTTTATCTTCCTTTCTCAACCTTTTAACGATATACGAAAATTTCATCGCAGTCGTAAATCCAAATTAAAACAGAACGTTTTCCCAAAGCTTCTATAATATACCCATATCATCCTCCAAAATTTCCCTTACCTATACCCAGTTGTTAAGCCTTACGACTATAAGAATATACATACGCATATATACTTGCTCTCTCTCTCTCTCTCTCTCTCTCTCTCTATGACTTACCTTGGTCGTCGAATCCATGGGTTAATTCGTGGCCCATTATCGCTCCCATAGCACCGTAGTTTATGGATCTGTGGAAATAATTGAAGAATATATCCATTAAGCTATATCGATATGTCTCGTGTGGGTTATAATATATATACCATCCGACGTCGTCGTCGTCGTTGTAGTATATATATAGGAAAAGCAGTAGAGGATGGGTTTGCTAAAGCCTTCGGGCTTGTTTCGACGGTCAGGCCTCTATGCAGAGAGGATCACTTTAATGTGAGGGTATGAGATATTGTATATATATATATATATATATATATATATATATATTCGTGGATTTTCGGATCCCAAGAGCTTAGAGAAACTGTGGGAAAATTTTGAAGAGAGGGTCGAGGATGGTGGTCGGAATACCACGATGTGAAATTTTGATGTTTAGTCTTTAACTCCTTTTTTTTATTCTTTCATTTGTTTAAAAAATGAATGTTAAATTGATGAGTAAATTTATATTGCTGTTTTTTTTTTACTAAAAAACAAAAAAAAACGTTGTGCTAGATGTGATTATGATCTTATAATTTTCTTTTATTTTTTTCACCACCAAGCTCATTAAAATAAAAGAAATATTACTAGATAACATTATAAATAAATAATAATAGAAAACATTTTTAATAAATTATTAACCTGAACTCAACTCCACAGTCCTACATATAATATTGAATTCCAAAACAATAAAAAAAATGTACCTACACTATATATTATCAGAATTCACCATTTACCCTAACACTAACGATCGCATCCAACAAACGCGTTACTTTAAATAGGAACGTTAAAAGTCAAATAGACATAGACCGCGTATATGGTACTGCGGTTCGATTTACCTTTTGAAAAATTGGACAAAAGGTAGCGGTTGAGTAGAAAAAAGAATTTTTTTTTTGCACTTTTTGCTCTTTAAAAGAGTGATAAACGAAATGTGAGAGTCTTTTTTTTTTTTATTTGAGTGTTCGCACTTTGGGTCAAGTTGTAAAACGCTTTGATGGTAGTTATATGTGGAATGTTAAATAAAAGAAGTGGTAGTGGTGGTAGTGTTTGAATTATACTGTATTTCTCTTTTTTTTTAAGAGGAAATTGTATCTTTTTCAAGTCAGTCTTTTTTAACTTTGTGAATGTTGAAAATTGAGTGTAGTTGATTGCAAGATAAGTTATAGATATTGAATTTTAAAAATTTCATGGTTCGATTTATTTAAATTTCTATATTAAAAAATTTTATGGAAAATTCATTAAAATAAAAATTTTTTGTTATTTGATTCACAAAATTAAATGCCACATGAAGTACTGCAAACATATAAACCTAGTACATACTATAAAGTACATATAAGCCATACACACATCCATGCAACAATAAAGTTTCATTAGGCATCTAAAAATTTCATAGTTAAGCCAATATTTATTAAGTCAACAGGACCAAAAACATTTTCATTAACCCATTTCATTCTCGCATAATATATATTCGTTTCTACCCAACTTTTTTTTTTCTCTACTTCACCTTCCTTCGCCAAATTTTAGCGTCAAATAAAAATTTCAGCATTTTACTATACATACAATTTCAGAGCGTAAGAGAGCTTGCGAAAAAAAAAACGTTATATGTGTATACAAGAAAAAGAAAAGTAAAAATATACGAGGTTTCACTCTCAACTCAAAGAATATTACAGTTTTTCAAAAAAAAAAAATTTTTTATTTACTCTTTCATGCTCGGTTTTGCATCAAATTATTATTTTTTTCCAACTGTAAATACGTATCTAAAAAGATCTTTCGAGCACTACAATTATAGAATTTTATTTTTTCTGATTTTAACAGGTAGTTATACTTATAAATTCTATACTTACTCAAGTCCATTGCCATAAAACGGTGGATGAAGTATACCAGCTGGAAAAGCTAAAAGAAAAAGAAGAATAATAATTTTCCAATTATTATAAAATCACAAATATTAAATTACACATCTTCAAATCCATACAAGACTATACTCCAATATCAAAGCTTTAAAACCCTCACACTCTCAAACAACGCAAATATCTATATCGAAAAGTATATATATAAAGCTCATCCACAATATACATTCCGTAAAAAAAAGATAGCCGTTAGCGATTCAAGTATATATCTTACCCAACCAACCCATTTAAACACACACACACCCACACACAATATAAAAGTGTCACAACCACTATAAAAGGCAAGGCATATATATAAAAGATATAGAACTTACTGACAGAATTGAGTATAGCACTGTAAAAGGCGTTGACCGTAGTACCAGCGCTTATCCATCGGTCCTTGTCCGGTTTCTCCCTTAGGCTACTTAAACTCTTCTTCAAGCCAACGTCGGTCAGCTTGAGAAACGTCTCGAACAGCTTACCCTCTACAACCTCGGCCTGCAGCAAATAAGTATATATTATATAGCAAAAAGCTTTTTAACCCTTTTTTATAAATGTATCTATATATAGTGTATGTTGAAGAGACTTTTTTTCATATTTTCTTTCTTTCTTTCTCTCGATACTTCCTGTATAGTATAAACCTTTCTGAACTTTTCGTCTCTCGAGAAGAAGAAGAAGGAGGAAAAAGAGAAGAAGGGGTACAAAACTCTCTCTCTCTTCTCCTCATCACTTTGCTTTGCTTTCTCTTTGGGATTTTAGTAAGGATAAATATGTTCGTGGGAGATGAAGTAAAAAGAGATTTTCGTTTGAGAATATATATATTGAGTGTTGTTGGGGAGTTTATTTATGTTTGTGTTGAATTTAATATATACTAGTATATAAGGGATAGATAGATAGATAGATGGCTTTTTGATGAGTTTGTTAATTAAGAGAAAAGGCTTTTCATGAGTTTTATGCTTAAAGTAAAAGAGAAAGAGAGTAAAAAAGAGAAAGTCTTTTCAGTGGTAAAGTGAAGATGATGTTATTTGTAAGTGTTTGGATATTTAATTAGATCTGACAGGATTATTTTTTATTGGTTGGTTGTAATTTTATTTTTATTTGATGGGTTGTTTTTTTTATAAAGTGACGAGTTTTGTTTTTTATTTAAGTTGTATTTTTTAATGTGACGAGTTATTTTTATTATGTCAAGAGTTTTGTTTTATATATTTTTGATTATACTTGTAGTCGATTTCAATTGAGGTGTTTCGAGATTGTAATAAAATTGTATGGAGTGATAATACTTATAATTTAATTTAAATAAGAATTAAAGTGACGATTAAATTAATTGAACTTATATTTTTAATTTTTCACTTTTTTTTTTTCTCATAACTATGCGTAAGGAATTTGGTATGACAATTATATTTAGTTCACTTATTAACAGGTATTCAATTTAATAAAATAAAATTTTAATTAAATATCTCATTAAATAATTTTCTAAAATTCCAATCTACTCGGAAAATTTTCTCTATATTCAAATTCCAATTATTACGAAATTATAAATTATTACTTAAAATTTAAATTAATTAAAATCCATTATAATGAATAACGAAACAAAAAAAAAATCACAGCATACACTCCCATTACCTCTATTACATTTTCATTATCCACCTTTTTCTTTCTTTCTTAGGATTTCCTTAGATCTCGAAAAAGAAGAAGAAAAAAAAAGGAATCGACTTAATTATGCAAATCAAGGTTATTCCCATGCCACTTTGAGAAAGCATACTCCAAAATGACTTTCCCTTTTTCTCTTTTACCCAAGCTTTTCTAACTTAATTCTAAAAAAAATTCAATATCTTTCCACCAAAATTACAAAACTTTAATAAAAAAACATTAAATTCATTTAAAAACAATAAATAATACCCTTAAATAATATTTTTCTTAAAAAAAAAAAAAAGAAAATTAATTAAAACAGAGACTCACCCCTTTATAAAAATCATCAAGTTTATCAGGCTTAGTTATCCATTCTGGAAAGCCAACAAATGGCCTCATAGCATGAAGCTTGCGGTGAGCTCGTTTACGTGTACCAGCATCCATCCAGTCAAGCTCCGAGACCATACTGTCAAATGCCATTCTTACATCGGTCAACATTTTTAATGCCTAAATAGAAAAAAAAAAGAAAAATAATCTTTTTAAACAATTTTAAATGAGATTTGTTTTATAAACAGATAGTATATATTGGTTCACCAATACATACGTATATACAAACCTTGGGTTCACGAAAGTTACACACCAAGTGCAATAAATAACGTAATCTTGGATGTCAGGGATAAGAAAAAGAAGAAAAAAAAAGAAAAAAAGGAAAGGGGATAGAAGAAAACGAGACACGAAAGAAGAGAAAAATCCCTGATTCCCAAGAGGGTGTGTCTCTGTTGCTTTTCTTTGGGATTTCGTGTACAATAAGGTGTTGGGCAAGAAGGTATAGGGGATAACGAAATTTGTGAGATTTTTTTTTTTTTTTTTTTGATAGGGGATATATAGCTTGAGGGGATAAATAAATGAAAAGTTGTCGAGGATGAGAAGTGAATGTTTGATTTGTTCGAAAAATCAAGCTACTTTTGTTATAGGTGGCTTTGAAGCAATGTATAGTATGTGTGTGTATTTGTGTGTTTGTCTTTCAATCGGATCTTTACTCTGCGACAAAATTTTCTTTTCAGGATAATATTAGTAGTGTTTTGTGTTATTCTTTTATTTATTCTTTTCTTTTTTTTCTTATATATTTTTTATTCTTTTTTTTTACTGTTTGTCTTTATTTAAAAGAAGATTGTTAAATAAAAAATATTCTTTTTATATTTTTAATATTTTACACTACGTTAAAAAAAAAAGTAATAAAAGCAACCAATTTTTTTTTATATAAATATAAAAAAAAATCATAAAAAAAATACATTTTATTTTTCCCTTTTCTCTACATAAAAAATAAAATAAAAAATAACATAACTCACCTTATCTCTCGAATTCTCATCAAAATGTCTTCTCACATAGACATAACTTAAGGCCATACCAAAATCAGCATTAACATTACCAGTACATCCTTTCCATCTTGGTGTTTTTTCCTTTAATCCAAACACCTTACGTGAAAATTCAAAACCAAGATCACGAAATTGTTGTAGAGTCAATGGTGCTAACGTTGAATATACACTCCACCATAGATAACGTACTGTGTGGTTTACATGTAACATACAAACATTTTGATTTATGTTAAGTTTTGTTTATATATAGAAGTAGAGCTTTTATTTAGCTATTATATTCTATAGAGTTTAGATATATATTTGCGGATGTTAATTAGAGGTATTAAGGAGTAGCGAGTGTGTGTGTGTGTGTGTGTGTGAGAAGATGTATTTGAGAATAGGATTTGTTGCAGTAAAGTTGATATGGGTAAATGTAGGAAAATAATATATTTTTGATTATTGAGAATTAATTAATTTTTAATTGAATATAAAAATTTATCATGATATAATATTTTTCAAATTAAAATTGACTTTATTTTATATTTTACCAATCGGTATCAAAAATAAATCAATAAAAAATTTAATTTAAAACTATTTCAATATCGTAAAACAGATATATTATATAAAATAAAATAAAAGACCCAACATTCTTTCTCTCTCCCTTTTACTCTCTATCTATCTCAAAGCGATTGATCATATGCACATATTATGTAAATAAATTGATTTTCTGCCAATTTCCCAACACTGTCAATCTAACGTCTCTCGTATATACCTCGTCTAATTTCCTCATCCCTTCCCTTTTACACCTCTCTCTTTCTCTGGATCCTTCATCCCTATATATTCTCTCACTCTTGTCTATACCTCTTTGTTATTCAAACGTGCAGAATCTCAACGTGAACTGCAGCAGCAACTCATGGGGCAGGATATATATAGAGAGAAGAGAGATTCTTGTAAAGCGATACGCATCGATTGCATCTTCGACAGGAGAAAGACAATGTATATATACATAGAACAGATAGACATGTGATATAGGTATCTATATCTATACGTGTGGAATGTATTATTCAAAGTATGTAGCTGTACGAGTAATGAGAAAGTAGAATTTTTTCTATTTTTTTTTTTTTTTTGAGAGAAAAAGACAGGAATTTGTAACGATTTTGTGTATAGGATGATGTGAGCGTTCGTGCGAATGTTGAGTTGAATTTTTATAGATATTTATTTATCTAACGCTTTTTTTGTCATTTTACTTATATGTATAAAATTGTAATATTAAAATTGATGAGAATTTAATTTCTTTTTTAGAATAGGTAAGATATAGATAATCATAAACTTGATCGTTTATATTGATCGGTATTGGTCGAACAAATTTTCATAGATATGTTTATAATATATCGCTTGCCCTTTGACCTCAACTGACAGGCATTCATAATACAGTCAAGCTTGTATGTATATGATGTAAACCTAAAGTGAAGGGTAGAATTATTTTGATGGGTTTGAATTTATATCTTGAGCAGATTTGAAAGGATGTATGTTACATATACCCTTATATAGGTATAGGTATACCGATATTGGTGAGATCGGTTATTTAATAGGTACTCCGTCAAACTTTTGTGGATTATGATTATAGGTATATTATGCAGTTATAAAGTTTTGTGATTTTCAATATCCGGAAGGATACGTGGTAAATAAGGATTTGTTGTTTTGCTGTATTATATATAATGGTTTAGTGAATGAGTTGGTATATAGGTATATATTGATTATGTATAGATATATATTGTTATTGGAGAAGCTTAAATCGGTTGCTCGTTTGAACTTCCGGACGATAAAATTTGATTGATTTAGTAAAGTTTAAAGGTATGTACTAGATGCATGTGTAATACTGTAATATAATGTTTGGATAAATTGAGTAAGAGAGTATTTCGGATTTGTGCGGTTACGGATATAAATATAGGTATAATTTGATGTGAATAGATGTTTAAAGATTTAAATAAAGGAGGAATACTTTCTATAATAAATAAAATATTTTTTGCAGGGTACATTGCTTTATGTAGATAACCCTTAAAGGAAAGAAAAAATATATTTTTTGAAAATACTTTATTTTTCATGAAAGTTTAATAGTTTACACGTTAAAGAATTATAAAGAAAAACATTTTTTTTTCATCCGATTTTCAAAACATGTGTAAGCCGGTGGTATTATCTATATCTCCGGAATAGATTGATAAAATCCGATTGACTTTTTCTGTTTCATTTTTAGTTATTTTTTTTTCACAAATATTTAAAAAGATCGAAAAAATTGTTTTATTTAATACTATCAATCACTTAAAACTTTTAAAAATCAATAGAAAATACGATTTTTAACTGTTTATTATAAATAAAAAAAATTTTCAAACAAAATAAAAACAAAAAATTGTAAAATTCAAAAACTTGACCGTTATTTTAAAAAAAGATTTTTCCCCAGTCTTTCTCTCTATAACTCTTGAGAAAGTAAGTAAAATCCAACCTCATCTACTTACCCAAAAAAACGACAAAGTAATATATCCAGCAGGTCATCATCATAAAGGTAAAGCATAAATCACCAACATAAATCTAGTTACAGTTAAAGTGTTTTGAGCCCCCTTTTTTTTCTCATCCACCATCATTTTTCTTCACTATACCACAAAATAAAATTCCACATAGGTATACTCTACTTTCTAAATACTAAACTTCTAAATCGCATTTCTTGCACAATACTTATCCGAATTTACCTTGACACCCGCATATAATCATTTCCTCTTTTTGCTAACAGTTTTCTCTCGTCAAACTCCCTTATTCATTTACACAACGCAAAGTTGTATTTACGTTCTATTTACGCGACTGTCATTTACTAATTGACAAAGCAGTAAAAAAAAACTGTAAACAAGTATACCTATATATATATATATATACATAGCGTATATCTGCTGTATATATATATATATATATATATATATATATATATATATATATGTACACGTCACGTTTCCTGGAATTTAAATACCTCACCGCAGACAACGAAGAATCTCGAAATCTTATTGAACGTTTACTCTCGCGCGCGCACATTCGCATTTTCGCATAAGAAAACCAAAAAAGCACTGATTAAAGCGCCCTCTTTTACAAAGATTTTAAGCGCGCAACGGAAGTGTATGTTATACACCGGTCTCGACTGGACACGCAAGACGTACTTATCACGACGATCGGCCGGCATTTTATTGTTTACACCTTTTCTACAATTCATATTGACCAAGATTTGCAATCGAAAACAGCCCGCTGTTTTTATATTGATTAGATATTGGATCATCGTATCAGCGTTGATTTTTACAAGGAGGTTTGCAGTTGCTGCTGCTGCCTGCTGGGTCCTGTACTGGCCGAAGCTGGACTGCTGGACATCCTTTTTAGGTAAGCATAAAATTTTCTGATAAACTGCTATATTAGATGATGCAAATACGTATGCTTTTTTGAAAAAAATATCTATAATTTTATGTCGAGTTAGCGCGTTTTTTTAAGTATATATACAATAACCGATCGGGTTTTGAGTGGATTTATTATTGTGTGATACGTGACAAGTGATTTTTACATAATTTCGTTGCTGACAAAATGGGCTTACATTGTTTATTTTTGGGTTTTACGGTTTTGCTATACCTGTAGATATAGTATATGTACCTGGGCTTTTGAGAAAAGCTTTCCTGTATGTACGGCCTGAGATCCAAATACGAGTTAAGGGGAAAGTTTTGATTATTTGTTTACTTACATATTTACACATTTCTTGTTTCGTGTTAGGTTGTATTCATTATTTCACTTTTGATAAACAAAGTCAACAGTGATGGACGAGAATAGCAACAACAATGTTCAACAATATTGTGGTAAGTTGGTACGATAAAGATACATAATTTTTTAATACAGTTGATTGACTATGTTATCTGTAGTATTGCTAATTGCTTTATAAATTTTAAATGTATTATGAGAATTCATTAACAAATTTTCAAAGATAAATTTTGAATAAATTTATTAATTGCCTTTTTTTTTCATTTAAAGAAAACGATTCTATGTCTCTGCTTGAATTGTCAAACAGCATTGAAGAAATAGTGGTCATTCCAGACATTTATTTTGACATCAGTCCTTTATATGGTGACATTATTTGTATTTTATTAAATGCTGTATAAACAGATATTAGCAGTTATAGTTGTTATAAAAATAAATTGAAAAAAAAAATTAAAACTAGAAAAAGTTTTGAATTTGCCTAGTAGATTATTTTAAATGAATATTCATGTATATAAAAAATTCTGCTAATAACTGCTTGTGATATTATTTTTTAAAATGTTAAATTCTTTACACTTTACATAAAAGTTTAACTAAAGTCAAACTATTTTTTTATATAGCAGAATCACCTATGTCACAAGATTGTAAAGATTTCAATCCTGACTATACAATAGACCTAACGTTATGTGAAGATTTAAATACTGACTATATAATAGACCTAACATTATGTAAAGATTCAAATCCTGACAATAAGGCAGAAGACTTAAGAGGTATAGAGCTATAACTTTATTAAATTTAAAATAATTTAATTTTAAAATAATTTATATTTTTAATTTTTCTTAAATCAACAAGAAAATGGTCAAAATGTATTAAATTCAAAAGAAAGTACTTCGGAGTATGATTATGAATATGAAACCCAAACTACTACGAGTGATACTGATATGCTTTCTCAAAATAATAGTGATGTTAATTTTGATAATGTACAAGAAGAAAAATTTATTGGGAAATTTCAAATGAGCAAGTATTTTATAAATCAATTATATTTTTGAAATAATAAATAGATTAACATGTAACAATTTAATTTCCAGATTCATCTGATCTTATTAGCGTATATTGCACTAAATGTAAAAGTACATCAAAGAGTTATTTCGACAAAATATGTAGTTACTGTAATACTGAACTTTTGTACAAATGTTTTAATTGTAGTTGTATTTACAAGACTTTAATAAGTATTCAAAATCATTTAAAGTATGAATGTCTTAAAGAATCTATTTTTTATTGCCACGAGTGTAATTATACAACTCCAGTTAAAAACCGACTCATTAGACATATACAAAACGAGCATACATTATTGGCTTTATCAAACAATTTTCAATGTTCAATTTGTCAAAGGATTTTTAAAAGAAAGCTAAATATGTTAGCTCATGAAAAGCACTGTGGCTTAGCACCTTATTTGCAATGCAAATACTGTCTGTTTAAAACTAAGTCTAACTCTGCACTTTCAATTCACGTTCGTATAAAACATCCAGAATTTGATAAAACTAACTATCATAAATGTCCTGATTGTGGAAAGAAATACAAACAATTAAAGTCTTTAAATCAACATATTAAAATGTTGTGTGGACACATTTATCTATATGAATGTGATCACTGTGATTATAAATTTAATAGAAAGTTTGCTCTAGCTAAACATATGCAAAAATATCATCCAGAATTATATTTTAGAAATAGATTTATAGATGATTCTAAAAGTAAAACTGAAAAATCTTTTGTAAAGAAATTTATGCGCAATGTTAACTATCAAACAGATGTTTGAAAAATTCTGTTAAATTCATAAAAAAATCATGTAACAGAATTTTTTTTTTTTTTTTAATTTAAGAATTTAATATTATTTACTATTATCAAAATATATTTGTTAGTAGGTAGTGATATAATTGTAAAAAACCTATCGGTACTTTAAATATTAATTTTCTTCAAATATCTCTACTTAATAACTTTATTTGATAATTTTTATTTAATTTATTTATCATTTGAGGCTTATAAATAATGTAATTTAAAGAGTGTTAAACAAAAAAATATAATTTATTTTGTAAAATTATAAATTCAAGAAGTCGTTAAACTTAATTTAATATTTTTATGTTAACAAATAATCAGCTATATTTTTTTTTTGTTAATCATATGATCTATAAAAATTTAGATATTTTTGTTTCATTTTTATGTTTTTGAAGTTCATAGTTTAATAAATGTATCTTAAATTAAGATTTCCTATTCTTTCAGTCTCTTATTTTTTCCTAGTTGATTTATATCTAAATTCATAGATAATTTTCAGCAACTAAATCTAATATATTCTTGCAGATGTAGCATCTAATGATTTATTTGCATCTACAAACAACATTCGGTAACTTCATTGGAACTCATGCATTTCAAGTTATTCTAGGTATGTTTGGAATTGCCAAGTGATCAACAACTGTTAATGAATTCAACTTTACAATAATGAACCGCAACAATCCTGACGATATACGGTAATTAATGTCTTTATTCTATTGGTCTAACGCATTAGCCATGTAGATACTCTAATAATCAATCTTAAACAGTATAAATTTTTATCTTAAAATTTATTAAAATAATCAGTTCATCAAAAAATTATCAATAATTCCTCCTAGGCCAAAAGAAGACTAACTTTTTTCCTTATGCTTTCAGGTCAATAAGCAGCTCATGGCAATTCAACACAAAGGCATAACTGAAGACAACGGCGAAAATTCTCATAAAACGAGCATCGAGCCAGATACAGGGGCTCGATTCTATCAGATGCCAGGGCCACTTGGAGGAAGCCGAGAAAGCTTCACAAATCACAAGCCTCTCAAGCGCGCATCCCGAGGCACTTTGAAATATCGGCCTCGAGACAGATCATCGGGCTTACGCTCTTTCCTCCCTTCTCTCTCTCTCTCTCTTTCTCTTTTCGTTTCTTCCTCGAAAATTTTCGATATTCCCAGTACAAGCCGAAGAAAGACCAGATCCGTATAGAGATAGGAGAGCTTGTGCCGGAAGTCTTCCAATTTCCCGGGCATACAGACGACGAGTGCAAGTTGAAGGGAGGAAGGAGCACGAGGCGCATAACAAGTGCCCGAAACTATAATACCCCGAGTGTACTTTCTTCGGAGTAGGTAAGATGAAGAGGGAGAGGAATAGAAGGTCTCTGTAACAACGCGCACGTGTGGCGGCGCTACGCCAAATGCGATTACAAAGGCTACAGTATATAGAAGAGCCCTGCGCGTATCAAAGACTATGCGAGAGCGAGCGCGCCTTGCCACGAAATAGGCTTTGTAGCTCGAATATAGCTTCCTTCTTCCAACCAACATTGGCCAATATAAGGTTGCTATATGTTTCTATTGCGTTGTTCTCTTTCTCTTCTCGTGTTTCGATTCCATGAGTCGACTGGCTTTTTGTTATTGCGAGGCAACCCTCTCGTACACGATTTGTGCGCTCGTTGTATGAGCTCTACTAGCGATATTGTGCTTGTCTGATTTTTCATCTGTTCCGCTATTTCCTTTTTTTTATGTAAATTAGTAGGTGGCTTTTGTTTGCTTATTGTTATGTTTTGGTGCAATGTGTTACTTACATGAAAAAATCTATTGTTAAAAAAATATTAATGCATATATTATTTTGCAGATTATTCAAAAAGTATATTTGACATTAAAGAAGAAGATGAAGTAGTGATTAAACAAGAAGTAATAAATAAAGAAGGTGAAATAGTAATAAAAGAAGAAGTTATTGTTGAAGACGACGACGTAATTGTTGATTCAGATCGAAATGATAATTTTATACAAAATTTACATCTTGATACAAAATTTGGTCAAGTAGCTAATCATTTTGCTCTTCCAAAAAATTTAACTCCACAAAAAAAGGGTAATTTTTTTATTCTTTGCAAATAAAAAGTATTTTAATATATATTTAAAGATTTTCTTTTAATTTTAGCACTGAAAATTAATCTTAAGTGTCCAAGGTGTGATAAATCAGGAAAAAAAATTTTTGGTAAACGCGTTATGAAATGCGATAAATGCAAAATAATATTACTGTTTACGTGTCTAAAATGCTGCAAAATTGTAAAAGTTGACAATTGCATACACCAAGAGGTTTCACCCTGCAAAGATGAAGGACTACAAAATGTAAGTTTTTAAACATTTATTAAATAATTATAATCAATTCAGCGCAACTTTTATAGATTATTTGAGATAAATTTAACAAAACACAATTAGATATCAATTTTAGTTTCTATTTCAATAACAAAATCAATACCCTCTATTTGTATTTATACATCAATTTACTCGTTAAATTGGAATCAGAAACCCATCATCATTAAAATGTAACGTCAAATCTAAATTATTTTAGTACTCATAACAATACTTGTCTCCACTTACAAACCTCAATATAATAGCATTAACATTACCTCATCAAAATCACTTGAATCTAAAATCAAATTTTAACCACATCTTAGCGATTCATATAATTTTCCACCAAAGCACCTAAATAAGAAATCTAATATTAAACAGTCGATTACCCCATCTGAAATCTAAGTAAACAAAAATTTTCCCTTTTACACCTCGACAAACAAAAAGCGATTAGCTATTATCTCTAAGATATAGCCTGATTCCACAAAACTTTAGCCCAGTTCTAATGAGAAATGTCTCCATTTGAAAATTACATCAGCTTTCCGACACTTAAAACTTTGTAAGTGGAGTACGAAAAAGGGAGAGAGAGAAGCATAATACCCAAAGATTTTAAATATGATAATTATGTATAAACAAAATTTACATTACCTATAGTAGGTCTCGAAGTAGCAGCAAGTAACTGAGGTAATTTCTGAAGGTACTCAAGATCCATAACTATAACACGATCGACTTCCGTTTCTATCGTCACATTCGTGTTGTTAAATACTCCATTTAGATATATCGTCCAATTCCACTGTCGAGGTCATATTGTAAGTAGGACGATGTCACAGATGAAAGAAAAAAAAAACCACAAGAAAAAAAAAAAATTATTTCGTATACATATATTTTTTTTCTCTCTTCTTAAGTTTACATATATATAAGGAGAAGGGCGGTTCTAGCGACCCGCTTTTTTTCTCTTGCTCATATAACGCATCATTTTTTATTCTTCACTTGTACTTATATTTCTCTTTATTCAACTTTCTATTTCTTTCTGGAAAAAATAAGATAAAAAAAAAGCGAAGAAAATAACAAAGAAGGAAGAGCTCTTATAATATCCAGGTTCTCTTCCAAGACGCGCAAAGTACAGTGTCGTAAGATAAGCGAACTGAAGCAATAAAGCTCGTCGTGAAGCTTTTTCTCTCGCTACCGCTATACTGCTACTTAAAACTCTCACGACTTATTCACCTTCGTGACTATATATATATACATAGACATATATACAGTGACACACACTTACCTGGACAGCTTGCATATCCGTAAGTTGTTGAAGATCGTGAACTGTGACATCGTGAAATAGGTGATTGGCACTTCTACGTTCTTCTGGTGTTGATAGGATCTGTGTTTATCGACAGGTGAGAAGAAAAAGATAAGGATATAGAGCTTTTTTTTAGCATCAGGATATTTTTTTTTTTTATTATTATATATCTATGTGTTGAAAGGTTTTACTATTTTACTCGAGCTGTATATAATTGTATGAAAGGATTTTTTTTTTTGGATTTAGGTTTACTTGCCACCCATATATTTTTTAATGTGTTGATAGACAATAAATGAGATATGTTTATAAGTATATGGGGGTTGTAATAATATGCTTGGCGTAAATCTCAGTATTAGTCTTCACGATTTTTTATATTTTAGTAGGGAAAATAAATATGAAATCACGCGTATAATTTCGAATATGCTTTTTTTTCATATTTTTAAGCTTAAATAAAATGTAAAATATCAAAATTTGAACTATACAAGAATACAGTTGACTCTCTTTCTATATATGACACTTGCAATCAAATTCCACAAACGATTCACGAGTAACGATAATTGGAGCTTATGTATTATCTCTCTCTAACTCTCAACTCTTCACATGTCCAATGATTTAATTACGCGATTCTCATTTTCCCCCTCTCATATCTATGTCACTATGTCATTAGCTAATACAAAGCGAGCTTAAATTATTATTGTGTATTATCATTCGATATATATATATATATATATATATATATATATATATATATATATATATATATGTATAATGCAATTTTCGATAATTATTGCGAGACGGAAATATATTATACCTTTCTCTCTTAATTATTTCAAATGTGTGTATGTACGTATGTGTGAGAGAGATATATGGTTTATGATTATACAATACTGCCTCTTGTCTCATTTATATTTTGTGACTACTCGAAATTATTGTATATGTACATATTGTATACATAAATACGTGAATGTAACTGACCCGGGTGTAGGTATTATTCTCAAACGGAATTGTAATAGACGTCAAGCGTCACGTTTCTTAAATTTATATCTGTTTAATGTCACGAAGTTTGTATTGCATTTGAATTTTGAATGATTGTCACTGTCCTATTTTTCATCTAACGTTACAGAAATAGTAAAGACTGTTAAGTACGCAAAAATCGATATGAAAAAAAAAAGAATGTCTAATCACTTACCAATTCAAAATCCAACCCAGCATTTTTTCTTTTCATTCATCGTTACAAGTCGCATATATACAGCTCGAAAAAATAGTAAGAAAAAAAAAAAGAGATGGTAGGAATATCGAAAAATCGAAGAGTGTTAAAAAATATATAACGTACCTTAGCAATCTGCGTACTAAAGTCAAGTATCTCATCCGCAAATTCTGTACTTCTATCACCAGCACCACTTAACTCAGCCATTGACTTTACGTACTTTTTGTATTCCTGAAGTTCAGATTGAAAGCGTTTTTGATCGAGTAGGTAACGTTCACTAAAACCTAGTGATACTTGTTCCATCTTAAAAAAAAAAAGAAAAGAAAAATTTATTTTATTATTATGTAGATATTTGAGATTTTATTTTTATTTTTATTACGGTATATGGATACCAGGGTTGTTGTTGTTGTTGTTTTGATTTTACGGTATAGGATGCAAGAGGTTGAGAGATATAGATATAGACTTGCAGAAAAAGTCGTTGTTGTATAGAAATAGAGGGATATGATTTTCGATCGGCTAAGTTTTTCCAAAGGCAAGCAAGCGCGAGTCAAGCAAACTTTTTCCCTACACTATATTTTATATTTTCTATCTTTGTATATATATCTGTATAATTTTAGAGTAGTATTGAAGGATCGTGTTCTTTGAAATGGATTAAAAGTATAGTACGGATATATATATGCATCTCCATTTCAACTATCTCTTTCCCTTCTTCATATCCCTTTTATACTCATTCGTTACTTTTTTTTTATTATTATTTTTCGTATTCCTTGAAAATATATTTTTCCGGCTTGAATTTTCATTTTTTTTATTTTTAAATTTTTGTTGTTTATATATTGCCCGAATATTTTTTCGCGAGAATTGTATAGTGTAGTTTTTATATGCTGTACGGATAAGGCAAAGAGGTATAAAAGACATTGTTATTCTTTCATCGGTTCAAAAAATTTTGTTAAAAAAAAAAAATATTTTCATTGAATGTTTTTGTATAATAATTAAATTTTATATACCTATATTACGTTTTATATATTTCTGAATGTCATAAAATTTCTTTTAAAAAAATAGCCAAAAAATTAAATTCACCGGTACCATAAAATCTTAAACCTCCACAAATTTATCCTCAATTGTAACACAAATCTTTCCAAACCTTCCCTCTAAAAATCAAACAAATTCTTTACAAAATCACCAAAAATATCAAAACAAAATACCAAAACTATCTCACACTCACATCCTTCCCTTCCCTTTAAAAAACAAAAAAAAAAAACCTCCAATAACCAACCCATATTCGACAGCTATTTCTCAAAAGCTTTATTTGTACAAAAAAAGCTCCATCCTTTTCTCACACACACACACACACACATATATATATCCACACACCCTTTCCGCAGTTTAACGCAACCACATAAAACTCACACTCCCCCAAGGGGAAACACGTTATAGCATAGCTCGTTTCGTCTATATACATACCTATATACACCGTAGAAACTAGAACTGTTGGTTTTCCGGATTAAACGTAGTCCCCTACCTCCCTTACCCCTCTTACCGCGAAACTTTATGAGCGATTCGGTAGCTGTATGTATATAGGTATATAGATATATAACGGATGTTATAGCTTTTCTGGTTGGAGTCCAGTGTTACCCAATCTCTTCTCTACAGATGTATATATATGTATATCTATGTATATATACCGTTGACTGTTAGTATAGCGAAAGAGAGAAAGCACTTTTCGAGACTTGAAAAATCATATATGTTTGGCTAGGCGTGACTCATGTTTACTTTTGATTATACCCATGTCTAAGCATACCATACCCTGTATATATACCTACTTTTCCTTTTAAATTTGCTTTTGCTTGTTTAATTCGATAAATAATATGCGACCTTGGTTAATCGAATAAATTTTTTAAGAAATTGAAAAAAAAATTTAATTAACTTGCAATTTCTTGTATAAAATGTATAACACCTACCATCATACGATTACGTGTTGTATCCCTGACATCTTCACTTATATAGAAATTTAGTAGTAGATTGATCCCAAGTAATCTATGTGCATCACCAGCTAATTTAGCTAGATCAAGATCAGGTACTTTGGTATCATCCAATGGCAAATTACGTGGCAATCCAAGTCTATCCATTATTTGATAGACTGGTTCAAGACCAAGTTTCTCCACACTCGCTGTAAATATGAGACAATAACAATTTTTTTTAACTTTTTTTTTTTTATTATTTTATTGTAAGACTAGATGTATAATATATGTAAAGGTAGTAGTGTAGAAAGGAAAATCGATAATTCTTATTGTCAGAGAGCTGGGTATATAGAAACGTGGTTTGATTTTCGTATGCGAATCGCGAAAGACACTATTCGATAGAATCGAGCTATTCTACTACTAGTTTTTTTATATTTTTTATTTTTAGGATTCCTTTTTCTCGATGATTTTGTTTTTTTTTTTTTTAGACTTGTCTTCAGGGAAGAAGACGAAGGAGAACTTGAGTTGTGATTGCTTTAGACGCTAGAGAGAGATAGAGGAAGTGAGATCGGATTTGTACGCGAGAGATTGGTGATTATTAATGCAAGACCTCTGATTGCACGACGTCGAGGAATTTTGGATTTGGATGTAGGGTATATGTATAGGGTATTATATATACGTTGAGATTGAGAGTATAGGATGAGATTATTCTAAGGGAAAAGCAGCACGTGGTGATCTTTGAGTAATTCGTAGAAGATGAATTTTCAAGAAGAAAAAATTTTTTTTTTTATTAAGTTGGTTTGATTTGTTTTAGATAAGTTTTTTTTTTAAGATTATTGAGTCAATTCTGAATGATTTCTTTTTTTTTAACGAAAAAAAGTCACGTAGTACTTTAAAGTTGAAATATTAATTTGGTTTTTTAATATTGAGAAGAAAGTAAAAAAAGTTCGTAAGTAGAAATAGACCGATACAGTCAGACACCTGTGCTTAAGAATTTATTTATTTTACAAAACTGTTTGTAAAAACAATAAGATATTTAATTAAATTCTTCATTATACTTTAAATCAATGACATTAAACTTTTTTTTTATTTTATATTCTTATATCAATTCTTTAAAGATGTAAATTTAGATAAACAATGATTTACAAATTTTCATTGTGTTGATACATCCTTTTTCTTTTATCTTATCAATCGATTGATCGCGCGCACGTGACAAAATTTTATAAATTAATCATTTACATATATCAGATACACACGTGAATAGTCTTTAAAGTGGCTATAACATAATTAACAAGTCTATGTCGTTATTACTTTTTTTTTTCTGATCAAACGATAATAGTATTTTATAAACGATTAACTACTGTTTCTTTGTTTTTTTTTTTTAAATCCTTGACATTTTTTTTCTATTTTTTTTTTTTTACTTTTACGTATCTTCTTGTGCATATAATATTACAGAAAATAGCAATTTGATTACTAATGTTTTAATTAAACATAATAACAAGCGTTATAACATTGTTTATGGCTAATTAATTAAGGATAATTTTTTTTTACATAATTGAAAAATGTACCAATTAATCATATTTCAACGAATAGAATAGAACTTGTATACCTTGAATTTTGTACAAGATTGCTTTGTTATTAAATTTTCATTGACATAACGCGTCGTACTTGATTACGTTTGATAATGAGACAGAGTTATTTTATTTTGTTTCCTTTTTTTTTTTTATTAAGTGACGGCCAACACGTCTATATTTTGAAAGGCTACACGAGTATAATTTTACAATTAACGTTCTTTCGTATTATTTTGCTTCTACCTCCTTCTAGCTACTTCTTCAATGTTTTACGATGTTTTTTCCGTGATAAAAAAAACTCCTGCTGCACTTTCTCACTGTGGCAATTTTACTGCTACTTTTAGTGGTTCTCGAAAAAAAAAAAAAGAATTTAAAGAAAGGTGTTAGATTCTTGTTAAAAAAAAAGTAAATTTTTTCAGCCAACCGTAAACAATTTATTTTCAAGCGTTTAAAAATAAAAGAGTATCGTTTTTCTAAAATAACAATAATGAAAATACATTTTCCAACGACAAACATAAAAGTGAGGTAGAGAGAGAGAGAGAGAGAGAAAGAAAAACTGAAACTGAAATAAATTCAAATATAAACGTAGTAAATATTTTAAGAGCAAAGAAGACTACCACCATCACCACTATACTACTCAAAGACTTTTCTAACGTAAAAATACGTAAGAGGAGATTTTCCAAAACAGGTTTTCTCTGTTAAAAGCTCTCCACGTATTTGCAACACAAATATTGTTGTGTGTTTAAGCTATTTCTTCTTGAATATCATTAAGTTATTTCCTAAGAAACTTGATAGAAGAAATGAAAAAAAAAAAAAAAAAAATTATTAAATTTCTGTAATAAAAATTTGATAAAAATATAAAAAATTTGTAAAAACTCAATAAAATTAAAATTAACAAGTTAATCAAGCGTTATGTTATTGACTGTTAACTATAATGAATCCTACGCATCGGTTAGTCAAATTTAGATAGGACATCAAAGGCACCGACATAATTAAATCCCACGAAAGATAGAGTAAGAGAGAGTAGGTACAAACTAATTTAGTCGTACCTAAAACATATTAGCAGTGCTTTAATTGTTTGCCTAAAAGCTCAAAAAAAAAAGAAACACGTTTACTATTAAGATATATCTCAAAACAAGTATCGAACTACCACAATTTGACTATATATGTCAACTTCAATCAATTTTCTCTTTCCACTCTCTATTATACCCCTTTTATTCATAATTTTATTTTTAAAAAATTACTTACCCGTATCCATACAAGTCCGATAAAATGATCTTGCCATTTTAACAGACTTAGGTTCTTCTTTACGATCAGGTTCTTCCAGTAAAACTTTAAGATTTTTAAGCAATTCTTCTCTAAGTAAATTCAATTGATCCCAAGATGTTTGACTTTCGGGTATTGGATGCTTGGCGATCCAACCACCACATGCGAAACTGTAGAAATCATCGCAAGGATCAACGCTGCGATTTAGGCTTTCTATCACTCGTGCAGCTGTTAATGATTAACAGAAATATAGTATATAGTTTTGTAATTAAATTTGAGATGTATTTTTGTTAGTTTTTTTTTTATTAAATTTTGGTTATATATATGTTTAGAGATTTTAATCGGCTTTTTTAAATTCGTTTTAATCACGAGAAACGATTTGAATTGAGCTTTTAATAATCGATATACGTTATAAGCGTTAAAATTGTGGTATTGAAATCTGGATATAATTTTTGTGTCTTTTCATCGATAACTACTATTTCAATAAATATAATTCAATCGTATAAAAAAAAAATCAGATACGAAACACTTTAATAGTAATTAAGCTCACGATATAATACGTAGTCGAAATTGAACACCGCCCAAATTATAAAAAAAACACGACCACCTAAATTCTTCAAACCAAAAAAAAAAAAAAAAAAATAAATAAATAAAACAAAAATAAGGTGAACAAAATCGTGTTTTGGAACTTAAATTTAGTACAAAGCTAATTTTACCTACTAATTACTTAAAATTTCGTAAATTACAAGAGTTTACTAACTAAGAATAAAACTACGACAATTATAGTATACGAAAGAAAATGAAAGAGAAGAAATAATAGTAGTAGTTGTAGTAGTATAGTTGCGGTTTAAAAGAAGAAGAGAGAGAGAGAAGACTATAGTTTGTGTTAAATTACCTGTTCTAATGCAGTCCTCACTTTGGCACATCTCTTTGTACTCGTGCTTACCGAAAACTGCAATTTGCAGAGTAAGCGTTACTACAAGGGCAATCACAGCGACCGCTAGTAAGCCAACTACGATTATTAGCCTTGTTTCTTTGGCTCTTGCTTTTTTTTCGTCCCATTGCTCGTTGTATTGATGTTGCCTGTAATTTTTTTTTATACTTGTTATATATAGTGGGGTTATTTGTGTTATGTGGTTTTTTTTTTGTCGTATGAGAATAATTTTTTGTTTATAGGTATAGTGTTAGCTTGGCTTTTGGATGATTTATATGGGAATAATGTGGTATGTTCGTATCAATAAAGTTGGTTGTATGTCTGTTGGTTAGTACCGTTTAATTGCGTGAACTTTTAAATGTGTGTTATAAGAGCTAAAATGTTTTTTTTTTATGTCGTTCTTTTCTTTTTTTTTGCACTTGGATTGATAGTAATGTTTGGGAGATTAAGAAGAATAATCTTTCTTTTTTTTACTGGAGAGTTATAGAGATGTTTAAGTTTTGGTTTAGATGGAGTTTATAAGATGTGCACTTATGTGATTGAATTTTTTTTTTTTACTTTACTCTAATGATGATTTATAATTTTATATGAAATGATAAATTGCAAAAATAGTTTATTTTTTCATATAAACAATATAATTTTACGATGATGGTTAATTTGATAATTTATGTAGTTTATTATTTATGATAAAAAAGAACTGACATGAAATAACAGTCTTTAATGTGCAAATATTAAACGATAAATTAATTTCCGAGCTTTCAGAAGAGGCCTTTTTTCCCTTCTCCCCTTTCCTTAAAATTTATATCCTTTTGGAACTCTGGGGAAGGTTATATAGAAACGCCGGCTTTTATCCTATTGTGTTTGACAAAAGTTGAAGAGCTGTTGTGAAATTTCTTTCTTTTTCTTTTTTTTTATTCCTTTCATTCGTTACTGCAACAAGTCTACTTTTTTTTTTTATTTTATTTCATTGAAGAAAAAAATTAAATTTAACTTTTATATGTACACGAGAGAATGAGAGAGAAAAGTTTGAGGCGTGAATTCGGGTAAAGTGAAAAAGCCAAGTTGAAAAGAGTATATAGTATATAGAGAAAAGGATAGATCCATCAATGTCGTTGAAAAGTAAAAAAAAAAGATAGAGAGACACATACATTTTTGCAATTTCTAGATTTCATCTAGAAACGTCATTTGAAAACTATCTTTGGCAAGTTAGATTGATTGCTTGGTTAAATAAATTTTACTTATTATTTTTTTTTTTAAATTGGTGAAAGAAAATTTATGTGGATAATTAAAAATGACGGTTAACTTGAAACTCAAAAAAAGTTTTTTGTTTTTTTTTTCAAAATATAACTGAAGTTTGAAGTAACGTTTGACGAAATTACAAAAAAGTTTTTTTGAATTGAAAGCGTTTTAAAGTTTTTCTAGAAATAAAAAAAAGTAAAAAAGAAAACTTAAAAAAATACTTGTTTTAAAAAAAAAAAAGGTAAACCCTTTTTCATTTCTTTAAAAACTTGCACATTTAAAATGTGCACTGTTGACTTTAAAAGTACTTGGTAAAGAAAGAGAAATAACAACAACAACCAACAACACATGATTGTTAAAACCGAAAATTCTAACCGTTTGCATTTCAAGTTAATAAATTTTCTTTAAGATGCATAAATGCAGAAACATAAAAAAAAAAAAACTAGAAAAAGTAAAAAGAACAACAAATATAAAAAAACAAAAAAAAAAAAATAGAAAACTGTGTAGAAAGTCGTGTCTAGAAACAGGTGCGAGAGGGGTCATTTCACTGAGAGATAAAATGCTTTTCAGCCAGTAGTATCAGAAGTGCCTGTGAACTTTCAAACCATCTCACACCCAACAAAAAAATAAAATAAAAAGAGCAAAGAAGAACGACAAGCTTTTGCACAAAAAAAAAAAAAAAAAAAAAGAGAAAAAAACCGACGGAGAGAGAGAAAAAAAAAGTCGAATAAGAAAACGCGTTGAACTAAAGTAAGAGAGAGAATGAGAGAGAGAGCTTGCAGTTTGGAATAGAATAGTATATAACAGTATATATCCTCTCTCGCAAGCTCTCCTTGCTATATTCAACGTGTCCATCCACACAGTTCCTTTTGCTATATATTTATGTCGTAAAACTTTTTCCCAATAGCTATATACCGACGTGCCACGTCTCCACAGCAAGGCACTAACAGTAGCAGTAGCAACACAAAAAAAAATAAAAAAAAAGAAACATAGACACTACTGAAACTTACCATGAGGCCTCAAGCGAACTTCTTCTCTGTTCTTCAGCTACTGTTGTAGGTACTGGCTGCTGTGGACTTTCAGGATCGTTCACCTGTAATCATACAAATTTTATTCAAAGTGTTAACAGGTTAACAGGTCTTGTTTTTGTACACGTTATGTAAAATATGTTTAGTGAATATAGGTATATAGCTTTCTTAATCTTTATAATCCCTTATCCAAACTATTTTTTTTTTGTCACTACCTTTCTCCTATACTCTCTACTGCTTAAACTTACTACTTGAACGACGGATTTACGCAAATTAAACGCATGAGAGAGAAAGAGAGAAGCTGGTTTATAAATGTAGGCTTTCGTTGAAATTGCCTTATAGGAAAATCCACCTTCTGAGTTTCTCTCACTCTTTCTCTTTCTCTCCTTCGTCTTTTCAAAGTCCGCTGTCGTCGTTGGTTTTAGAAAGGAGGGGGTGGGTGGTATGGTGGAGAGATGGTCGTGGTGAGAGGAAAAGAGGGGAAGGAGACTGGAAAATGTGGAAATTCGCTTTTAACCGAGAGAAAGAGAGAGAGAGAGAGTTTCCTCTCGAACAGTTTAATGGCTTTAGGGCGCTTTGGCGGTTTTAGCGTCGAGTGTATTGTGCGGCAAGCGATGAGAGAGAAGAGAGAGAGAAGTTTCTCACGCGAGACCAGTAGCTTGGGTTGCTTTTTGAGAGCCGGTTTCCGGCTTTATTGCTTAGGATCAGAGAGACTGTATATATATATATATATATTTGAAGTCTGTCTGTGGATTATTCTGTTTATTGTATTTTTTTTTTTTTAAAGATTGAGATAAGTTATGGTTTGAATAAAATAAAAGTTAAGAGGATTTTTTTTGGAAGGAGGGAAATGGATTAGTTTAATTAATTTTTTAGAGTTGTGCGCTTAGTTTTAAATTTAATTTAGTAAATGTGTTAGAAAGTACTTAGAAGTAAAGTTGCTTTTTTCTTTGAAGTTTAATAATTTTTTTGGTTTTCAGGATTGGATTAAAATGGATTTTACTGGGATTGAATTTTAAGATACAGTTTTAAATAGATTATAATTGGCAACGTGTTTTGATAAAAAAAGATTATTTTAAAATAAAAATATTGTAATAACAGCAATGTGATCAATGTGAAATTAAAATTTGTGTGATTTATTTTATCTTAAGCATGAATACCTATTTGTATTTGAAAATAATTGTACCTTTTTAATTACATTTATATAAAATTTTTTGTGAAATTAGAGAATAAATGTTTTAATAATTTATGTATGAAATTAATTCCTTATGTGATATTTTTATTTCTTACTAGTACATTGAAAAAGAATCTATATTTACTTTGAGGAATGAACAATTTTTTTCTAATTGATATTCAAAACTTAACTCATGGATTTTTTCTATTCTTGTTTTACAGAGTGAATTTACTTGCCCAAAATATCGATTTGAGCGTAAAGGAAGAGGAATTAACCGTCTACAAAAATTATCAGTAGATTTTATTATGGGTAAATATTAAATTTATTTTTTATTGCTATTATTTACGATTATTTGAAACTTAAGAAAAAAATTATTTTATGTTTAATAAATTACAAAGTAATAATTCTATTAATAAATTTCATCTTTGCATATCTTTTGATTCTTGTTTTATTTTTTACAGACAAAAAACGTAGGCTGCGTTCTTCTGACGAAAACAATGCAAAAAAATTCAAGCTGGAGCCGAACGAAGGTAATAATTTACTTTAATTTTTGTATTGTAAATTGTTTTGTAAATTGTACATTGTCTTAAAATAAAAAAATTAAGTTTTTAAACATGTTTTAACTACTTATCTTTGTTATTTGGAACAGAAATAATAGTTAAAAAATCGAAGAAACCAAAACAAAAAGAAATTGCTCCTGTGAATTTGAAGGGAGAATCAATGGATCCAGTTCAGCCGTCAGAAACAGTTGCAACTCAATTTGTTGTAAAGCCAGTAAAACGAGGGCAATTTCCAAAAAGATTTTGTAAGAACCTTTAAATATTATGTATTAATTTTTTATCTGTTCTTATCGTACCATCTAACACACCATTTAATTTTAGCAACAATTGGAAAAATCTATTTGTACTGCCCCCTGTGTGATGAAAATAGACAAAAAGTGTATGGTACAGCTCAGGTAGACTGTGAAATCTGTGGAACCAAGTATGGATTTGGCTGCATGGAATGTAAAAAAAATACTTTCAGCAATTTGACATCTGTTACAACTCATGTAAAAGCTCATGAAAGAGAGAATTTATATGAAGCTATGGCATTCCAAAATATCATAAACCAAGCTATAGTAGCTCAAGAAACAGATGAGGATGAAAAGGATACAGAAAAAATTGAAATGGAGTAAAATATTTTGGTAATTTTAAGTTTACTGATATGTTAATTTGAACATATGTTTATTTTATTTAAAATAAGAAATCGTAGTGCTTTTAAGTTTTCTAATTTTGTTGAATTAATTTAAGTTTGTAATTATGATTACAACGCTAAAAAGCACAAATATATTAGTTTAAAAAAGTCGTTTGAAAAAAATCATTAATGATTAAATTAGTATTTTTGTACGTAAGTCTGTATTATTACTATGTACAAATTGATTACTTGATATCTAACTCTAAGGTTAAAAAATAAAAAATTTATTTAAAAAATAAAAGTTTTTTTTTATTATTTACTTAAATATAAAATTTTTCATTTACTATTCAGATTTAAAATATCAAAAAAAACTTGCATCAATTAAAACTTTATATTTAATATTTATACAAAAACGTTATGAAAGTGCATTATCTAAGAAATTACAATTCTTATAAGTCGTAGAAAGAAAGAGTATTCAAGCAAGCTACTTTCTTTAAAGGCTTGTATGAAATCGGAGCTTTTCCGGGTAAGAAGCTTAGCTTTGCATCTTCCTGCCATTAAGTGACTGCTTTAATATTCAAGCTCAAAACGTTTCCCCTTTCTCATACGACAGAAATAAAAATTCCAATGTTCTTTGTTCAAACGTTTAAATCTCTGAGGTTTTTATCCTTAATCACTTTAATAACAAAATAATATTTTATCTCTAACAACACATTTCACCCTTACCATTTCTCCCATCAACCCAATATTTTTTTTATATTAAACATAAACACAAAATCTCAATTTTCAAAAAAACTCATTTAAAACCAAGCTTTAAAAAAAATTATCTTACTCTTCCATATAATCTCAAAACTCCACACCAGAATATGTATCTCTTCAACCAAGCAAAAACACCTCCTTTAAAAGAAAAAGGTCACCTTTTCCTCGCTCTCGTGCAATTACAACCCAGAGCAAAATTACATTTGAAAAACATTTCGACTTAATTTTTTTCTCCCTTTCTCACTCTCTCACATCTTCAACTTAGAAAAAGAACCTAGCTCCAATTTTCCGCATCCTCCATACAAGCTCCTTAAAAATAAAAGCATCTCAACTTACATATACATAGAAAAGCTTGAAACTTTATCACATATTAGAAATTTCACATCTTGTATTTGCAGACATACACTTTTTAATGGTCGAATGATGTCCCTCAATTAAGGTGCCAGTGAGAGAGTTTTGATTTCGTTAACGACCTTTCCAAGTTATATAAGTTTTCAAGTCTACACTGATTTTCATTCCTGTATGACTTTCAAGATATATATCGTATAAAAGCTACACACGTTATAACTTTCATATATAGTTACTTACCAAAATTAAAGTCAGGAAAGATTGACGCATAATACAACAAAATTTAATTCGTTGATTAATGGACTTTCTTGGTTCTTGCGGTTGTTTACTCTTTACATGATTTATATCAACGTTTTCTAAAGCTCTCCTTGTTATTTCAAACGCGATGGATAAAGAAACAGAGCATCTTTCTTTTTCCTTGTGCTTTTTGAATCTTCTCTTGTCTTGTTTTGAGGTTAACGCTGAATTTATTAGCAGAAGATTTTTAACGCGCTTGAGCTTTCGAAAGCTCAGGATGTGAAAGAGCGAGATTGTAAGCTTGACTTCAATTTATGGTATTGGCCCGTTGGTCTCTCTTTATCCGATGCTTTCGAAGGAAACAGCGACGCTTCGTATACATAGATATATTTATACCTACTTGAAGCTTTAGGTGTTTGAAAGTTTTGTTTCTCTTGTGCTTTTCGAAGGAGTAGGAGAGAAAGTTTGCATCGATTTGGTTGAGATTTATTTTGGAAGAGATACGGAGAGGAAAATTCATGCTTTAGAACATTTGTAACTTGTCTGTAGAATTAAATTGTAAATAGATAAAAAAAATAAAAATGAAAAAATACTTATGAAAAATTGTGAAGTTTTAATAATTTATGTTTGAATAAATAATGGTTGGTAGTATCAAAAAAATGTATTGAAAAAGTCTCGTTGAAAGAATAAAAAAGAAAATCTGACTCGAGACATAATCAAACAAGAAGAACAAAAAGAAAAAAAGAGAAAGAAAAATCATAATTCATCCAAATCTCGTTATATCTCAATTTAACGATCCTCTCCAACAAACCAAATTAATCAGCCGTGAATTTTTATCGAGTAATCGAGTACCTCGCGCGCAAGTGTTGCAAGAGAGAAGCAAATGAAAAAAGAAAGAAAGTGAAAAAAAGAGAACGAGAACGATAGGTATATCTAACGGTATTTCGATGCGGCCTTTAACGATCGATCGATATAGGCAAGACGTTCAAGCTTGAATGAAAGCTCGCTAGAATTTTTTTTTTTAAATTCGAATGAAAGCTCCGGTATTAAATTCCAATTTTCGTGCGTTCACAGCAGCCTTTCCATCCATTTCTTCTACGTAACGAGGCGTACAAGCTGAGACCACTTTTTATATCGTAGAGAGGGAGAGGGAAAAAGAAAGAGAGGAAGAAGAAGAAGAGTAGACACACCTCCGTTTCAAGCAAATGCTACTATCCTCTACCGAGCAATTACGCGTTGGCTCGCGGTGCGGTTAAAAGGAGGCGGATTTTTATTATCGTCGTGCGAGCTTCCGACTTTTACCGAGACACTCTGAGCTTTTTTTTGTAGCATACGAGTTTCCGTTTTTTTTCTTTCTGGGACTCTGCTTTTTTTAAAGTGGATTGTATGATTTTTTTTTCTTTTTGGAGATTTTTGTATGGAATGTGAGCTTGCAGGATATGTAACGGAAAATCGTTTTTTGATTTTTTTCTTCAAATATTTACAAGGATATCCTTTTTATTTCTGCTTTGTTTTTACTATCGGCAATTGTATTTATTAATTGAGCTTTAATTGTAGTTTAACAAACAAAAATTTTCAAACATTAGTATTTTTCAAAAGTTTCTTTAGATGTTCTAAAATTTTTTTTGGTAAAAAGCTCAAAACTTAACTGTAACAGTTGCATTTCACTTGTCTCTCTTTCTCACTGCTTTTCGGGATTTTCCGAAAAAGGAAACTTTCCTTGGGGATTTATTGTCGCAGTTTAAACTGAAGGATTTTGTACAAACAGAAGTCGCAAGTGTAAATAATACCATTATTTTGGATTACTTTAAAAGCGTGAAATTTCGAAAGATATACCTAAAAGAGAGAAAAGGAAGCAAAAGTATCATCTGGATACTTATCAAAGTATCTTCATGCGGGCTTGCATAAATTTATCAAACAATATATAAATCCTTAAATAAATAACAAATACATAAATATAATACAAAAGTTATTAAATTTCGTTTCTTCAACTATCATGAAAAAAATTTATTTTAAAAAAAGCTCAGAAATGTAACATACATTACATAAAATAAAATCGACAACTCGGACATTCGAATATCCTAAAAATAAAGCTAAAACGATCGGAAATCATCATCATATCTCTATATACATAAATTTTTCGATATTTTTAACGTCCAAGCAAATACGATTTGACATTTGCGATTGCTTGCCACGTCGTGAACACATCAGTCATAGTAGCTTTCGATTCGTTATTCGAAAAAAAAATCCTATGTATATATCTACATACCTACACCCCATGGAAAAATAAAAGTCGCGTTATTTACAGAGCTTGACGTATATAACGAGAGAAAAGAAAGATTTACATTTTTTTTAACGATATATAGGTGTATGCTTTTTATATTATTATTATTATGTTAATTTTATGAATAATACCTTTTTCAAACCGATATTTTCTTATATCCTCCACATCGACTATTTTCTTTTAATATCCAAAATCTCACAAATCCCTCAAGTATGTATATAACTCCTCTCGCTTCCTTTCAATATACACATACACATATCCGATTACGTCAACCCTTCGACATAGCATATATTTACACAACAAAATCGAAAGCTCACACATTTCCTTTAAAAATCAAACATTAAAAGCTCCCAACGATATTTACATCTATCCAACCCCTTTTAACCATTCCAAGCAGTGCAAGCTCTTCAAATTTTATTCTTATATGCTCTCTTAACTAAAAAACTACAATCGAAATTAAACTATTATTTTCTAAAATTTCAAACCATTTACGTAGAATAGCACATACACATAACTAAACATGAAATGCAATCGTCGGTTGCCTTCTGATTGTTTTTCAATAAGTAAGACTCAAAATGATCAAGAAGGGTATAGATAAGAGGTGTGTATATAGTAGGTATGCGATATATGAAGCTCAACTT
>JAPYZE010001577.1:0-21352 GCA_030522805.1 Leptomastidea abnormis | reverse complement strand
GCAAAATTGACTTTTCGAATATCAAGCTATATAGTGTCGCCGGCGCCGCAGTTTGCTATATTCAAACTTGCCTTCGTGGCGCTACCGCGCCACTTGATACTTCTAGAGAACAAGAAAATTTGCCAAATATTATAAGATAGATACTCAGCCTGGTGGTGTGTACTTTCACCCTCAAACTAAATTATCAGAATAAGCGAACCGTAAACTACAAACGCAACCCACACAACACACACGCAACAAAATTCCTCCCCTACTGCTGTACACATATTTTTAACAACTCAAAACGTGCCGAAACAGCAAAATACAAATTCGAGACTTCTTATTTTATCCACTACGTACTTATATTTGCCGCAGCAATGAGATTGTATTTTTTAATAGACCTCGTTGCATTTTTAAGTTACCTTTAGCTTTTTTTTATTTTTTATTTATTTTTACTTTACGATTGTAGAAAGCATTTCGATCGTGTGTGTACTGAATATACTGCAGTTGCAAGTATTTTTGGAACATGTGTTTTGTTATTCGTAACGAATGTGGGTGGTTGTAATGCGAGACAGATTTTGACGTATACAAGGCTGAAATTTATTGCTAGAAAAGCTGTTGTTTTACTTACCAGAATTACGTCTTGTAATATTGATTTTGAGTAATAATTTAGGTGTATGTTATGATATAGTAAGAGATTATAGGCATTCAATTGCAAAAAAAAAGCAGCAATAATATAAGATAAATGTGTAAAAAGCTTACAACTGCATTTTTTAAATACAAATCTTTTGATAACTGGTTTAAAAAAAAATTTTTTAATGTGTACTTGAAATTGTTAGATAAATGTAAAATATCTAGAATCAAATTTGTTTGTATAGATTGTTTTATTTAATAATTGATTTTTTACAACTGATAATTTAAATGTATAAAACAAATAATTTTGACAAATTGTGTACGGATTCACTCAACAGTATTAAAATTATAAATTTTTTATTCACTATATTAATTTGAATGTAATTATTAAACTTAACAATTTTTATACTTCATGTTCAAATTTATTTAATTATTGATTTTAAAATTTAAAAATAGTCAAAATAAGACTTATTGCTGTACTTATTTCATTTTTAAAAGCTAATAAATATGTAGAAAAAGTATAAAAGTTATAACGAATTTGATTTTTGATAAAAATCATTTAACAAAATCATTCTTAACGTATCAAAATTAGAATGACCATCATCTATATAATTATTTAAAATACTTAAAATTATGCAACAATTTTGTATTTTCTCCAAAACATAATACTATATACAGTGATTCTTCAAGCTTTATCAAGTGCAAGATGTTTAAAATAAAATTTTAAGCATTTGCAATGTGAAGCAAACTTTTTTATTTTCAAACTTCACCTAAACCTTTTGCCATACCTATCTTCTAGCTCATGCAGCTTTGAATCAATTTCTGCTGAAGAATAAGTCTGAAAATAAATATACATACATTGAATATTTTTGTTTTTTATAAGTATACACACAATTATAAATAATAAACTTACTCTTTTCCTTATTGCTTGAGTATTTCTTTGTGATTTATGATGTATATTTTCATCCAAACTTTTAGTGCTTTCATTCATATTGGTCTAAAATATGAAAAAGATACATCCTTTAATGATAGAAATAAAAACTTAATTTCAATAATATCTATCTTTATAAACGTACCCATAAGTTTTTATACTCTGGAGAAATGCTTTCCAAAAATAAAATCCGATCTTCTATTTTTTTTATCCTTTCATACACATCTCGAGGCACAGGCTTATTAATTCCTAAAATCTTCTCATTTGATGTTAGTCTTTCTTCTAAAGCTGGGGGATAATCACTTGATTCAGTTTCTTCAGGTCCACTATCTGATTTAATATTTTGATGTTTCCATTGATTATACACCCTGCAAACTTTATTTTCAATCATAAAGATTTTGTTTGAACATTTGTTTTCAAAGTTGAATTTACGTAATTAGTACAAATTGCATTTATATTTTACCTTCTCCACGATTTTTAGAATTTTTATGTTTAGTCCAAATCATATTTACACGGCTGCAAACACAAGATTCGTCATCATCATCATTTTGATATGAACTGTGAATTAAAAAATAAACAAAGTAAAAATAAATAAGGCATTTTTTAAAAATAAATGATTTAAAAAAATAATATCAACCTGAGAGAGAAATTTTCTTCCAGTTTCAGTGAATTTGCTTTCTCACTTTTGTTCAAACAAAATGATTCTATTCTACTAAACATTTCATTAGTATTTCTTTTAATCTGATTTTGACTTAAATCTTCAAAGTCTGTAATACTTTGATCACTATTATCTAAACTATCATTAGAATTATCGTTAGCAATGCTGGGTTTTATCTCTGATGCCTCATTATCTTTCACATTTATCTTCTCACATATTGTCTCGTTTGTATTGTTATCTTCAAGATTAATATTTTTCATTTCATGTTTTTTTCCAAGTACCTCCTGTCTGTCATCTAGTAAATAAAAAAAATATGGAAAGGTTTTAAAATTTGATTACAATTTTATGACTTAGTTTTATATTTTAATAATTTAAAAACAAAAACTCAAAAAGATTGTACATAAAATATTAAGATATTGTTAAACATATTTTTTTTATAAACATGCAAGTCAAACAATGTAACAATAATAATTTTAAAATTTAAGAGTGCCATTATATCTGCTGTGATTATGCTAAAGTTCAGATTATTTATGATACTAATAAAGTTTCTTAAATATAATGTATCATTTTCTTTTGCACAAGTGTGAAATACGAGACACTCTTAAAATGTTAAGACTATAATTTTAACAAAAGATTTGAGATAAAATTAAAGAATTATAAATATTAGCAATAAGTAATTTTTTAAAATTTATTTACTTTTTGCCCAAAGACACTCTTTGTTTGCTTTCCATTGGGGTTCGTCATTTTCATATACTTCTTTTTTCCATATAGGTACTGAAGTTTTTAAGGTATTTATTGCAAATTCAACAGCTTTTAAAGATTCTTGTCTGTGAGGGGAAGATATAGCAATTATAATACTTGCTTCTGTAACAGGAACTTCTCCCAACCGATGATAAATTGCTATCTTTTCTACATCCCATAGAGAACGAATTTTCTTACAGATAACTTGCATTTCTTTCACAGCCATTGGTTCGTAAGCTTCATATTCTAATTTTACAACCTGAAAACCAAAAATTTTAATATAACAATAGTAACATAGCGTAATATCATATTTTGATACAGAATTTTTCAAAGTTCCAAAATTATTTTATTTCGAATTGCTTCATAAATGTAATTCATACATAGATTAATGCTATATGCAATGAAAATAGTAGATAATTATTTAAATTCATATCTGTAAGCCATTTAAGTAGCGTTCTATTCCAGTATATTAGACTTATATAATCTAATTATTAAATATACTTCTGTTGCATCGAGGTACAAGAACAAGTCAAAGAGTATTTAAAAAAAAATTAGTAAAATAATTAGAAATACAATTCAATATGCTTACTTTTTTTTCTTCAAAGTTATCGCGTGTGGTTCCAATAAAAGTAGACACAGCTCCACAATTTGGAGATACAACAATTTCAATAATATCATTGAAATTCAACTTGGACGATTGAAGTCCAACAAAATTTTTCTCGTCTTCCATCTTATCCTAAAAAATCAAACATTAATTTAATGAATCAATTATTCTTTAACTTCTCATAGATTAAGTTAATAAACACTTGTAACAAAAATAAAAGCTTTTGACAAAGGAGGTTAGCTTTTATCATAACCATCTACAAGCACAAATTCACAAACCAAAATCATCTAACACTAAATATCAAAATAGATCTTAAAACCAAAATTTACCTCCACTAATAGGTGGTATAACAGCAATCTCGTCACCTTCGTTCAGCCTAACAATATCCTCAGTCTCCTGATCAACAAAACTTTCGTTACGAGCAAGTACAAGATAATCTGCAATGCTCTGCAAACCAAAATCGTCAACAAGTCGTTCCTTAAGTTGAGCAATACTTATCGAACCAGGTAATTGAAGTTCTGACTCTCTGACACCGGTGAGTTCACGTGCCCGAGCGAAAAACAACACCCGGACGCGTACGACAGCAGTAGCAGAAGTACCACTTGATGACGATTCAGCTACTACCGCTGCTCCTCCATGCATTCTGCTCTTCGGTGTAGCGCCAGTGACTGCTTCTGCTCTGTTGCGATTTGACAAGGTTGTTGTTGCTGCTGCTACTTTTGCTGCTCCGCTGATGACTTGACGAACACATTCTTATCTTTTTTTCCTTTCTCTGCATGATATATACTTATATAAATAAGTGGCTTGGAACTGCCTGCGCCTCTCTGATATTCTCTTTCTCTCTGTGTGGCTTGTGTCTCTGGCCTCATACAGAGTTTATTATGCAATATGAGAAGGCGTTTATATGATGATGTCGACATGACCGAGCTACTTGTGCAGTTGTGCACTACTGCTACTTACGTCGCGCATGGCAGAAAAGCTACAATTTCAAAATTATGCTAGAAATGCTAGAATTGAGACTCATAGTCAGTAATTTTTAGAGCATTAAAATACCTATACATGTCAATAATAAAAAAAATGAAACATAAATGTGAATGAAAAATAAATTATTGATTATAATTATGGTTTAACTTTACTTTTTAAGGATCATTGGGAAAATTTTTAGTGAATAAATTATTCAAAAATAAATTTATTTATTATTAATTGTTATATTGTCATTATTTTTTATGTGTAATTTTAATCAAGTAGATGAATTAATTTTAAAATTTAGAAAATTAAATTTATGATTTAAGATATTTAAAATACTGTTAGTTCATTATCAGTGAACTTACTAATTATTTCCATTTAGCATAAGCTTAATTCAACAAAATTAATTTTTGTTAAAAAATTATACTATAATAAAAAGTAATTGAGAAATAATATATTTATTTTATGATTTTTAAAAATTAAATCTTTAATATTATGTTAAAATTTTTTATAAAATATAAAAATTATAAATAATGAGTTTAATAAAGTCTAAAAACATAATGCAAATTAAATGATTGCAAAATAGGGTCGCAATTATTTGATTTGGATGTAGCTTTTTGGTGCCTTAATTATGTACATGTCTGATATAAAAAATTTGTGACTTTCAAATTAATGTTGACTTTATTTATTTTTCAAGATTATCATAAAGTATTCAACTTTATTTTATGATTTTAAATTTTATAAAATTTTTAATCAAAAAATATAAAAAAAAGTTTTAATAGTCTTACAAAAACATTTCTTCTTCAAAAATTAGACTACAATATACATTTAAAGGTTAAAATAAATTATAATTTCATACTTTTGGAAAACTGAAAACGTTATCCTTATCATATTTTTATATTAATACAAAAATACGATTTTAAAGTTATGAACAATTAAGTAAATCGTGTGAATCAAAAGGTATTCATCAACAATAGACTACAGCTGTTTTTAATACACAATTTAATTATGAAAAGTTTCTAGATTTTTTTTATGTAGTTTGGACTAAAATGTTTTGATAAATTTTAGTGATGAAATTATTTACTTAAAATATTTTAAAAAATTTTTAATGAAATTTAATTTTTATGATCAAAACTCAGTAGAAGTATAAGAATCTATCTTGTCCTGATTAAAAAAAAAATTATTTTTTAATGATTGCTAAAAATGTGATTGCATAATATTTTTTATTATAATTAACACAAACCAATCAATTTTTTTACCGTGTATTATTCAGTTATATCTGTATAAATTGTAAAAAATTTTAATTCAAGTAATAAATCATGCAAAATAATATAAATTTAAATACTTATAATTTTAACAAATTTGCAAGTAATATAATAAAAACCACTGAACAACAAAAAAATAAATTAATTAATCTAGGTCAGAGTGTTCTCGCACTGGTTTTTTATCAAATATAAGACCAGCCATTTGCTGGAACCAACCAAAATCTTGGAAAGTTCAAGTTGGTAAAAAAATTCTATTATAAGCTCAATTCTACTTTGTTTGACTTAAGTAAGTAAAAAAGAAACAATGGCATCTCGTAGTGGTTTGCTTATCCTGGCAATTCTAGCTACATTTTTAGTATCAAATAGCTTCGCTAAAACATTTGTTTGGAATTTACCCGATGAAAAAAAAGAACATAAACAATCTTTAATGAGTGGTGTTACAACCAGAGTTGTAGGAACAGCAATACCCAATTCTAACACCGAAAGCAAGTTTTCCTGGACAGTACCAAGTAACGAACTAACCATTTCGTTTGTAAGTGTCATTGATGTAGATAATCAGCAACCGATCAAGGATGCCAAAATTGTCGTCGATAGTTATCATAAATCTGCCGAAATTACTTTGATCAGTGAATATGGACAGCCAATAGCAAGTGACATCGTCGTCTCTGTTGCGTAAGCCGTAAGAAATTATAACAAATATATAAATAATTTAATAATTGCTTAGCAATACTGAAAGTTTGATGTTATTTTTACATTAAATAATAGATTTTTTTTTCATTTTAAGATTACTTGAGAGAGCCAAAATGCATCACAAAGGAGCTTTGATATCAAGGAATTAAAATATAATATTTTATTTACTAGAACTCAATTACTGTTTGTGATTATTAAAATATGCAATAAAAAAAGTAAAAAAAAATGATTTCAATATTTTATTATACCTTATATCGTCAAATTTAATACATTAATTATTCTTAGCTTAAGTATTCAATCTGTTAAAATATTCAATCTGTTAAAATATACACTTTAAAATGTAGACGCACAAAAAAAATTGTTAAGTTAATATATTAATCATAAATGTATTTAACATAATTTTTTGCTTTCTCAAAGAAAAAGCTTTGTATTTTAATTAGTAATAGCTGATCACACTCGTTTAATGAGATGAATACCTTAATAAATAAATAAATAAATAATTAGATAATTCGAATGATAGTCAAAGTAGAAACAAACGAAAAGAAATCTGATGATTATGTTGTCAGATCTAAATTTATTTGCAAAATTTTTAAATCGTGTAGAACAGCAGATTTATAATTGTATCTGAATAATCGTAACATTAGCATAATCATCAAAAATATTTTCTTGTGCTTCTTTCAAGTTTTTTTTTTTACAAGAAAGTATAAATGTTTTTAATGAAATATCATTCTATTTTATCTAAAAATCAATATTATTGAATATCAAATTGTTTTCCAGTTAATTCATTTACAGAAAAATGATTTTTTATTTAAAATGATTGTTTATACTCATACTAAGCAATAGGTAATAACCCATTGCTGTTTTTTTCAATCATTAATCAATAAGTTGCATCTGAATCAACTTTAAAAAAAATTAAAAATTGGGTTATTCACCTCTGATTCACAAGTTGGGATAATCCTGTCAATAAATCAAGCAAAATAATAACTTTAACTTCAACATTTGGAAAATTTTGCGAGTATTACAATAACAATTTATTAAAAACAAAAAAAATAAATCAAATAATTTAGGTCAGAGAGAGTTCTCTCACTGGTTTTTTTATCAAATATAAGACCAGTCATTTGCTGGAATCAGCATTATAAGTTCAACTTTAAAACGTTTAACTTAACCAAAAAAGAAAAAATGGCATCACGTATCGGTCTGCTTATCCTGGGCATTTTAGCTGGATTTTTAGTATCTAACAGCTTTGCTAAATCATACATTTATGATTCTCCGAAAACAAATAAGGACAAATTAAAACACAGTGTAGCTAACTTGATTCAACCGATAGTTCGTTATGGAGAACCCAATAAAACCATTACAGAAAAATACTCCTATAAAGTTCCGGACAATGACTTAGTCATCACATTTATCAGTGTAAAGGATATGAATGAAAAACAGCTTCCAAATCATGATGTCCAAGTCGTTTTCGATGATAAAAAAAAATCTGCTAATATCACATTGATCAGCGAAGTTGGAAAGGGACTCGCAAGTAACATCATTATCCAAGCTCAATAAAGTGTAAGAAATTATTTAAAATATATATTATACGTTTTAATCAAAATATTTTTGACTTAATAAAAGAAAAAATCTTGTTAAATTTTATTGTACGGCGGTGTTAAGAGTAAAATGCTGTTGTTTTTAAATCAAATAATTATTTAATTATTTATTTAAAGGTGATCGGAGCTTATCAAAGTACATCATTATGAGGCTTTATAATCATGGAGCAAGTGATGTTTTTTTCTATACTTTATTATCATCTGTAAAACGTTTGTCTATGCAATAAAGAAAAATCAGCAATGATCCTAGAGTTTTTTTTTTATTAATTATTCTTTTTTGCTTAATAGATACGATAAAAAGCATATTTTATAACTCGAGCATAACAAATTTTTGTCTTTGTGTGATCACGTAGCTCTTGGAGCTGGCAAAACTTAGCATTAATTAAATACAGCTCATTCTTATTCCTTAATTTGAATATGCTTCTGATACGGAAAGTTTTTAGATCTCGTGAGACTTAACTGTATTAAGATAAACATAATTTGTAAAAAATTATAACTTGGTTTTTCCATTTTTAGTATATCTTACAAATTTATTTATTTTTTTCATACCCCCGTCGAAAAAAAAAATACTTTTTTACTCGGGGCTATTTGGAAAAATTACTTATTTCCTTTATTTTTCAAACTGCAATTTCAAATTTCATAATTTATCTAATAAAAAATCTTACCCAAGTACCGTAAAAACCCAGTTTTTAATCAATAAGTTGCATCTGAATAAACTTTTAAAAATGTAAAATTAGGTTTTTCTCTTCTGATTCACAAGTTGGGATAATCCTGATAATAGATCAAACAAAATAATAACTTTAACATTTGAAATTCTGGAAAATTTCACAAGTATTACAATAAAAGACAATTGGAAAAAAAAAATTAATGAATTAAACCACGTAATCTAGATGATAAAATTTTTTTATTGGTTTTCAATCAAATATAAGACCAGCCATTTACTGGAATCAACCAAACATTTGAAAAGTTTAAGTTGACGCAAAAGTTTTTTTATAAATTTAATTCTTCTACGTTTGATTTATCAAAGTAAAAAAAGAAACGATGGCATCTCTTAGTGGTCTGCTTATCCTGGCAATTCTAGCTGGATTTTTAGTATCTAACAGCTTTGCCAAATCATACGATTCCTATATTAATTATGTTGATACTGGCATGAATAATCCCAATAATTTTAGCTTGTATCAACAAATTAATCGTTCTGGAGTACCTAACAAAAGGATTGAAGAAAAGTATTTCTGGGTAGTTCCGCGTGATAACTTGGCCATCAAAATGATCAGCGTAAGGGATAGGGATGAAAAACAGCTTCCAAGTCATGATATTCAAGTCTTTCCTGGTGATTCAAACAAATCTGTTAGTATCACCTTGATCAGCGAAGTTGGAAAGGGATTAGCAGTCGAGATCTATATTTTCGCTGCATAAAGTGTAAGTAATTATTGCAAATATATATTAACAGTTTTATAATTTATCAATTATGTGTCTACTTAGGACGATTTTAAATAAATATATACTTGATATTTGATTTATTAATTTGTTCTGAAATATTTTTTATTTAATGAAATAATTTTGCACGTCGATATTAAGAATAGAAAGATGTTGTTTTTAAATCAAATAATTATTTAATTTTTTTTTTCTTTTTAAAGGTGATTGGAGTTTGTCAAAGTACATCATTATGAGGCCTTATAATCATGGAGCTAGTGATGTTTTTCCCTATACTTTATTATCATGTGTAAAACGTTTGTTTATGCAATAAAAAAAAAAAATACCAATGATCCTATAGTTTTTTTTTCTAATAATCTTTTTTTAATCATTCCTTTACGTTTAATATCATAATAAATATACTTCGTTATTCGGCCACAAAGATCGTTTGTTTTTGTGCGATCGCGTAGCCCATGAGGCTACCCCTTATAGTTAACAATCATTACGTGGGCAAAAAGTTATGTTTTACGATCAAAACGTAATAATCATTTCATTATTTAATATTAAATCGGTAGCAGTTTTTTCTTTTTAAAATATAAACACCATGTTGATGTTTCATACTTTTATATATAAATAAGAAAAGATGAGCTAGATTAATTGTCAATTTATCTGCGACGTAATTGATTATTTTTAAATAATAATTTATCAAGTTATACGAAAAATTATGATAAAAAAGAAAAGTCAAAAAAATTTATTATTTAATTTTTTATATTTAAAAAATATAATACACATACATACATTACTTATCACTAATCAATATAATTAAATCCACGTTAAATAAATTAATATTTTTTTTCTATTTTATACATTTCAAATTCATCATAAAACAACATATATTTACAAAAAAAAAAAAAAATTCCTCAACATTTATCCTTCATTTCACAACAATTTTCACCGACTCAATAACATTACACATATCCTTTTCAACCAAATAATCAAGCACACCATCAATCGGTACACTTGGTATTCTATAATTAAAAAGTACATTAAGTGACCAACTTGCTTCGTCAAGTACAGCATTACAAAACCTTCCCATGACAAAACTTCTCTCAAGCATATTAGCATAAAGTGGAAATTCGTCTCTCTGTTGACATCGTTCAAAAATCTTTTTAACTTCCGGTTTCGCTGCATTCACAGCTAATTGTCTTTTATTACCCCGCATAAATTTATAATAAGTCAAATCGTCACCCAATTTTTTAGTCCTCATTCTCTGAACTTCTTCCACACATCGTTCTCTCAACTCCTTAAGTTCCACCTCGTCCATAACTTTCGTTGCTACACTTTTATCATTAATTTGAAAACCAGCAACTTCCAATTTTATCACATGCCTAGCAAAAGTTTTCAATAGTATCGGTGGACTATTCAAATCCAACTTTCCAACCTGCGCACCAAATATCAACAAATTCTCAATACACTCGGCATCCTGATTCTCAACAGCCATCCTCAATGGTGTTTCGTCCAACATAGCTTGAGCATCAACAACCGCACCCCTGCACAACAAATCCCAAACTATCTCGCCACATTTATTTTTCACAGCGAGATGCAAAGGCGTATTACCACTTGACTCGATTTTTTTATTAACATCAGCTCCGCGACTAAGCAGATGCTCGTAAAGTTTACGATGATAATCAGGTTCGTGACGATAACACAATAATCTAGTAATAGCTAAATGTAATGGCGTATTTCCACTTACGTCAGCTGCATTGACATCCGCTCGATTGAGTAAATTAAAAACCTGTAGCTGACCATGATTAACAGCCAGATGTAAAGGTGTACGTAGCTGACGATCACGAGCGTCAACGTTGGCTTCGTGTTCGAGTAATAATCTAGTCATGTAAGAACAGCCTTGTTTGACAGCTAAATGCAATACTGTTTCGCCTTTCTTTTGATCCTCTGCATTAACATCTGCGCCACGTTCGATTAATAGTTGAACCAACTCGATTTCACGTAGTTCCACAACGCGATAGAGATTGGTACGACCGTTATTGTCGCGTCGATTAACATCTGCACCATAACTTAGAAGTAATAATAAACCAGGCCAAAATTGCTCGTCGATCGCACAATGTAATGGTGTACGATTGTAACGCATTACTGCGTTTACGTTTATTTTTAATTCAAGAAGAATTTGTACGAAATTTATATTACAATGGGTTATTGCTAAATGAAGTAACGTCATTCCGTTTGGTCCTTGATCGTTTATGTTGGCGTTGTGATTTAATAGATGTTTGAATATTTTTTCTTGATTTGATTCTACTGATAGGAATAAAGGACTTCTGTTGTTTTCATCTTTTTGATGTATGTCTGCACCGTGTTTTAATAGTAAGTCGACGATTTCGAGTTGACCTAATTGACAGGCGCGATGTAGTGGTGTTCTTCCAATGCAATCGGTTGCGTTTACGTTGATATTGTTTTGGAGTAGTAGTTCGACTATCTGAAAATGGATTATTATAAATGTAAATTTTTATGTTTAATTATGAAAAAATTTAGTTTTTATTTTCATGAATTTTAATTTAGTTTTGATAATTATAAAAAAAGTGAAACGTTTATAATATAAAATAATTATAATAATTTTATAATTTCTAAATAAAAATTATTTAAAAAAGAAAAAGTAATTTTGAGAAAAAAGAAAGAAAGAAAGAAAAAATTTCATACCTCAATATAATTCCTGTCAACGGCACAATGTAAATACGTGGCAAATTGTAATTTACCAACAAGTAAAATCTCATTGATATTACATCCATATTTAATGAGTTTTTCAACCAAGTCTGGACGTCGATTATTAACGGCGGACAAAAGTGGCGTGGCGCCAAATAGATCTCGTATGTCTGGATCGGCGCCGTAACACAACAACAGCTCAGCCATCTCGGCATCGCCTATATCTACTGCTAAATGCAGTACTGTCGTGCCGAATTTGTCTGATATGTTGACCGGTGTACCTTTATGCAGTAGATTCTTTACTTTATCGCGCTGATTATTTTCTATGGCGTATCGAAGGGATGTTATGTTTGTGGGTGGGTGGATTTCTTGTGTTTTGTAGTTTTGTAGAAGCTTTACTTTTTGTTGATATTCAGCTGTAAAAAGAAAAAAATAAATAAATTGATGGTTAATGTTATGTAGATGAGTTTAATAATTGTTTGTGTTTTAAAGAAAAGTTTAATATCTTTTTAATTATAAATTAAATATCTAAATTTTTGTAAATATTTTCTAATGTATATAATTATTAAATAAAATAGAAAAGATTCATTCTGAGACGCTTAAATTTTCTTGATTATTAATTAAAAATTTGTTTCTTATGTTTCAAAAAGTAAAATTTAAATTTATTTCAAAATGCAAAAGTTTAACAAAAATCAATTCACTGTATGAATTAATTTTATAAAACTTTATTAAATTCAAATTTGTATAAAGTTTATTATTATAATTTATAAATTTTATTAGTAAGTGTTAGATATAAATTTAAATGAAATTTAAATTTTATATTCTTATAAATTTTTATAAGGATTCTCACTTGTTTATAAATAAAATAAAATAAATAAAAGTGAACAAATTTTTTATAACAAAATAATTTATTAATGCACACTTTTTTTTACTTACCAAAATGATCAATGTGATGAGCACAAGGATAATTTCTTCTCGCCAAATCATTGAGAGCCTTAACTTTAATAAGCTTCTCCATTCTTTTATTCATTTTTATCGGAGTATAAGTCAAATTTTTTTCACCTGACATATCGTCAAACACTATCAATTATCACAATCACATTGACTAGGAATATCACTCTATTAAACACTTTTGATTCTCAATAAAGTCAAAGTTTTTTTATTTAATACAAACATTATCCATTAATTTTCAAAAGAAAATTTTTTATTAATTTTCAAACGCACTTAAAAAAAAAAGTTCGCTGGATGACAAATAACAAAAATCACAACCAAAAAACTTAATACGAATCTTCTATACTCGTACTTGTACATAAGAGTTTGATATACTCTCATAACTCCCCAATGTACAACCGTTCTTTCACACGCTCCAAAATAAACTAAATGAAAAAATCTAAAATCTGGAGCTTTTAAGACCTAGTCTCTCTTATACCATTATAGTTAAACGAGTCCACAAGAAGGGATAATTGGTCTCTGGGTCTTTTAGAGGACAACATGTGGAAAGAGAAAGAGAAAGAGAGAAAGAAAGTGGAGTAGAAAAATTATTACTTTACAATAGGGCCATAAAGTGGATGTATCATTATTGATGACCGCAAACTATTATATTTGGTGTACACACATGTTTCATATAGTCTATAAGACGTAAAATAAAATTAGTTATGAGGATACGATTTAGTTACGTAATAATAAAAAAACAAGATTATTCTTCTTGTAAAAATAAGGTTAATTTAATTTTAAATATATTTTTTTAAATAAATTGTTTTATTTAAAATCAGTGGATCAATCTCTAATTTTTTTTTATCTTTATTGAGTTTTCAGTGAAAAAAAATATAACTAAATGCAATTGCCAAAGCTACAATTTTTATAGATTATTATTTTAAAAAATTTATATTTAAACAAAAATTTCTATCCAAATTTAAAATTACAAACTCCAATAATTCACAATAAAATCCTGGCGCCTCAGATAACATTTCTTATCTGTACCTTCTGCTCAGTTAATGCGTAACAATTACAATTTACGTATGTACCTATATGTATACATAAAGCTCTTCTTAATGCGTATAATCTTAATGTTAAAATCATTTGAGCTTCAAGTATAAGTACATATTGTACTTCATTTTCTTTTTAACGACGCTTCGCATTTACACACGCTTATTTTCATCAATCGATCACTGATATATATACTATACACCTATATAGGTATACTTTGAAAAATACATAATGTTACGCGTCAGTAGTATAAGAGTCGAATAATTTGAATAAAATTATTTTTCAATCTTTTCTTTGGCGTCGTCACTTGACTACTGCCGCGGCAACAGCGGCTGGCGGCTAACTTAATTACATGTTAATATCTTAAAGTATTTTAAAAATTATTTTTTCATTGGTGTATTTTTATATTTTCCGTGTCGTCATCGACTATATAGACAGATGACAACAATCTAACTTAGCTTGTTATTCACAATATTACAAGTCTACAACATTAAATATTATTAATATAAAAACAATTTAGATAAACTTTATTTATAAAATGTTTAAAAATGCTTTATAAATAAATTTTATGAATAAAATAAGAAATTTTTCTTTTTAATATAATTACTATGAATTGATAATATACAATTTCTTATCATTGCAATCTTTCCTTAACATTATTAATTTTTCAAACTACAACTATACATGTGCATAACATTTGTCAATCTACAAATATCTGATAAAGTCAGTGTGTCGCCGTATACACACATACACATACATACATAGATCAAGATCGTTTTATATGATAATCAAGCTCATTAAAGACATACTTAAAACGAGACAGTATAGTGAATAAGCAATAAGGGGTGTTGTGTGTTTTGTCATGTACACACACATATATATATATATATATATATATATACATTTTAGACAACGCTAAGAAAAATTCCGGCGCCCTAATTATTTGTATTAGTAATGCGTCTGTCTAGGTATATGTATGTATGCATGTATATACGTATGTACATACATATTTTGTTTATTGACAAAGCTATTAAGATATGATTCACGAATATAATCGATGAAGTTTGCTAAAATATTAGTTATTGATAAGGTAAATTATCGATTTAGGTATATTTATGTACTCATATATGTTCTCTAATATTTGCTTATTATAGTGATAGTTTAACGATGTCTGTTTGTCTTATCTTTGTAATGAGAAGCATATTGATAATTATTTGAAAAAAAATAAATACAGTCGAGTTGCACATATCTATACTTTTTTCGTTATTATAATTTTTTATTATATAAAAAATTCATAAAAGCTTGTATTTCTTAATTTTTATTTATATGAGTTAGAGAGCTAAATATTCACTTATTGTTAGTAAAATAAGAATATATATGCCTGTTTATATTACTTTTAGTGTACGTATATTGCATTTCAAAGGTAGTTATAAATGACTATAAAATAAAAAAATAAACTACCTGTTGAATTTTATTTGTTTGACAGTCAATATAATAAATATTAGTGAAATACATTTTTTATCTGATGTCAGAAACATTAACTTATATTAAGTAGACTTGAATCAGTTTATTACTTACATAAAATTCTTAAAAAACAATAATGATAATAATATATTGGTACTTATTATTTTAAATTTAAATTTTCCCTCTTATAAAAAGTTCGATAAATATCGTGTACAAAAGCTTTCTAAAAAACTACAACTTCAGAAAGTAACAACACACCTTGACTTGCGCAGTGAATATGTAAAGCGCGAAATTTTAAACTCAGCTTAGCAGTGAATAAAATTATTTAAATTTGCAAGGTATAGCATTGAATATATTAAAATTTCTCAATTTTTCATACGAAAAACATTCAATCGCAATCTTTTATAATAATTCAATTTTTTTTCTTCAATTTTCGCATATCAAATCCATATTAAATATAAAAAGCTTTGATTTCTTAAAACTAATTTCTTACATATACTATCAGATAGTATCCTCACTATAATAATTCAATATAAAAACGTCACATCAATAGTACTCTTGAGTATCTACAGTATTTCAATAAAGAACACAAATACCTTACATACCAACTGAGCTAAGCAGTAATGACGCAGACACACCTGTTGGCAGATTTACTTGCAACATAGAAACAGAATCTGCTGCGCTCGCGCATTACAAAATATACACCCACCCACCCACACTCAACATATACCATACAACCCACCCACCAAAGTATTACCTTCGTCGTCAACGACAACAGGGGGATGTATGTATATGCGCGCGCATTCAACAAACGAACGAGGTCACTATCTGAAAATAAGGTCAGCAGTGGTGGATAGTGAGGGTGTAAGTAAGAGTATAGGGTGGTATAGAGCATACTATATTCACATAGTTAAGAAAAACTGTGTAAGTCTAGAGGTAGTATCATATAATATAGCGGGAGCGTCTACATGTATACGAAGAAAAAGAAGAAGAGCTTGCATTTTTATCCAGCCTTTTGGCTCTTCCGTTTCTATATACTTTTTTCTCTGCTTTTACTTCCAAACAATCTTCATTCAAATCTTCCCCCACTTCCCAACTATTATTCCCTTTTACCAGTATCTAATGCTGCTTGCATTTTCTATACTCGATCTCGTTTTCTTCATTTGCATAAAAAAAAAAGAAAAAAAAACGAGAAGTGCCTGTATGCATTAGCGATAATTTCAAGCGAATTCTTGTAGTTTTTTTATTTTTTGAAAAATAAGAAGAAAACAAGACTTTGTTATGTAAAGAGCGAGTAGATAAATATAAATATATGTTTTTATTTTGTATATATTTTTAGCTGTACTGGTTTTTTGGTGCTAGCTTTGAGATTTTCTTTTTTTTGATCGTTTATAGATTTTAATGAATGCATGAACATATCGATCGCTTATTAAGATAGATCATTTATATAAGGCTGCATTCGTTTATTTTGTATATCACCTTTGAATTAAATTTTTTAATGTTATTTTCGATAGCAAAATTTTGTTTTCTCGTATCTTTTTTAAAGTAAAAAAAAAAGAAAACATTTTTAACACTTATCTAATCAATATTTTTCTAATAAAGCCTTTTTGACACTCTGGATTGAGGGTATTTCGATATATAAATAGATTCGTGAAATGACTTAGAATGATAGAAGTCTGAAGAATCGAACCCACAACCTGTAGATTACGAAACTGACAGTCTCTCAAATAAGCCATTTTATCGACCTACAAACAAAAAAATTATAACTCATCATTTTATAAAAAATATTAAAAACAATTTAACTCGCTAAAATAAATATATAATAATTCAACCCATTATCAAATTAAGAATGAAAAATTTATTATTACAAATTCCACAGTGTAATAACGAGTTTGAATTGCACTCGTCTACAAGCTTATATATACAAAACACAACAAACATACACAAACGTAAATCTAATGTAAATTTAATAGGTCTTTCGTAACATCCCGAGACTGACTAAGAGAACGAGCAAAGCTATAGAGAAGTAAACGCAGAGATTATATTTTTCGCGATCTGCATAAAACAATTCAAACTTGGATTTTAAACATTGCATTTAGGAACTTAACACACACACACCCACACTCACACGGGTGTACATGAATAATTTTAAAACGAGGGAAAAAAAATAAACTTTAATCAAATCTATATATCTGCATGTGTGTATAATACTTGTGTGCTAACAGTTGTTACTAAGGATAAACGAGACATTGACTTCCTGCTGATATTTTGTAAAATATAGAAGACGAGATGGGAATAGAGCTGGTAACGGTAACTAATTTTAAGGCAGACGCGTGTCCTGCGATATCGAACGGTTCGCTTAACAACTGAGACAGTAAAGTTGTGTATTCTTTCGATGTACGAGTTTATGGAAATGATTTTTACTTGTGTTGTGAGTGAATGAAAACAATGTGATTCATTACATTTATATTAACTAGAAAATAATTTTGTTGGATTTCATTCTTTTTGTGAGTCGTGAGAATATATATTATCGTATATCGTTGCATTTTTATCTTTGAATACTTGATATTGTAATGAGATTGGTTTTTTTAAATCTATAGATTATATATACCTAGTTTACTTGTTTTTACCACTTTATTATTTTTTTTCAAATAAAATAGTTTTATAATTCTATTTGCGCAAACAAAATGAGAAAAATATTTTTTTTATACAATTTTTACGAAAAGAAAGAAAAACTAATTAAAGTGTATTTTAACAATTATGAAGATTTCAGTTCAGTCTATTGAAATATTCGTATTCAAAGTAGAGCTAAGCTGAATTACCGAAAGGTCAATAGGACACAAAGATAGTAATTTCTGCTTTTCATGAGATGATGTTTATATAGTTGATGATGATCTTTTTAAATCCAAACTAATATAAATTAAAATTTATCGTTTGATTTAAACTAACGTATATTAATTTTATTATAGTTTTCGTGTTTATATATATATAATATAAAAAAATTTTTTTTAATATTTTATTAATATTATAATTAAAATATAAGTATGTTTTATACGTAGCTGTGCTTCTTATGTAATTTAATTTAAAAAAACTTTTCTCACAACTTTTTTTTTACACATAAACAATATTAAAGTCCAATATCAATTTTCAATTATTTGTTTTGATATAAAATTGATCGCTTGCTAAAGAAAAAAAAAGAAGTTCAAGATTTCCTAAAGGCGCCACGTGTGATCAAATCTAAAGTTACAAACTAATGTGTTATAACACAAGGACAAGCCTTACAACGTTTTAATGGACTTGTGTCTATATACTGCCTTTACAAGTTTGCAGAGTTTAATTAAAACAGTCTGAGGCTTCATTTGTTTTTCTCTCTCTCTCTTGACGCTTGATTGATTTTTGATGACAAACTTGTATTGTATAATCAAAAATTTTGTTTTCAATGAATTTTGAAATATTGATTTTGATAATAAATTATTATTATTATAACTATAATTCAACATTAATATATGAAAATACTTCCACGTATTAAATATATAGAAAAATTTTAATTATTCAAAAAAATCTATAGGTACATAAATAATTCAATTGCACTAGAGTTTCAAACTAACTGCAGTGGAAAACTTGAAAAGCCAAGCAATTAGTAGGTGTGTGTTCAGCCTAAATGCAGTCAGACAATATATAGGTATATGTATAAACGTGGTTTGCCATCATCAATACACAAAGTCCAGCACGTCTACAATTGTATGACAGACTATTATAAACGGATGGCATATATATATTTACACATACACGAGGCATGTATGTATTTATTTATACATATATGTCACGCACGTGTGTGCCATCCACGGATGCGCGAACAATTTCCTGCGTGTCCCAGAAAAGAGCTTTTGTCCAATGCTTCTCTTTCTCTGCCTTTCTTCTTTCGTTCACGCGGAGAAAATATATATCGCGCGCGCGTCGCTTCTTCTTCGAAAACCTCGGAAGCTACCTACTGTTATGGAAAAAAAAATAAAAAAAATTCAAATTAAACCTCCCTTGTGCTTCTGTAAGCTTGAATTTTCGAATCTATTTAAATGTAAAACCATACAAATTTTAATCTTTGAATAAGAATGAATTTATATTTATTTTTAAAATAACTCTTTTTTTTACAATTGTAGGTATACTTTTTGTTATTATACCTATATAGTTTTGAGTTAAATCTAATTTATTTATTTAGTTTTTGTATATAATATTTTTTTTTTTAATTGGTGATAATAAGTTAAATTAACATCGCCTTTTGCGACAATTTAATTAGCTAGCTTTAAAAATAAAATTAATATTATAAAGATTAGTTTCTAAAATATTTAAATATTTAGTTCATCATATAATGTTGATATAAATTAGTTGATTACGTATACTCATGAAATTAAGCTTTGCAGTGACTCAGATTGTACAATGTAATTAGTTAATTGACGTTGCTTAGTTTCTATTTATATACAGATGTTAAGAATTTCTAAAAGTAATTTTTATTTATAATTTGTTTGTAATAATACAAGTTTTTTTATAAAAATATTATTTCAGAAAATCACGTTGTAATACTTTCATAAATTTTTTTCATTTTTTGCTATATTAGTTAACAAATACATTGTTTTATTGTAATAATAATTTCCTTAACACAGAGATAAATTTTCATAAAAAATAATTTTTTTTTTAAATATTCTAAAATTACTATAATTAAAAAATTTGTTATATACTACAATAAAAATTATTGAAATACATAAAATAATAAACGATAAATCTTAATAATTAAAAATCATAAAAAGGCATTTACTCAAATTACTCATTAATAAACGTACGTATAAATTTGTTAAGAGGTACATAACCAGTTATAAGGGTCTAAATAGATAGCTTGGGTTATATAACGCTTTTCGCGTCCACAGCATCCTAATTAATACAGGACGGCGGTGTATTGCGTATATATAGAGTTTAGATTAAAGCGAAGCTCTCGATTCTCATACTTTGGTAACCTTTTACGTTTGTAACGGATGTACAAAATGTTTGTATGTGGTAATTATGTACTCTTGTATTTTTAACAAGAATTTAATTTTTTTTTATTTTTATAAATTAAACTGTGTCAAGTTAAGTAACGTTTGAATAAGTTTTATGTGATTTAATTATTAAATATGGTTGTTGAAATAAAAGATAATTTTTTAAGAAATTGAAAAAAATATAGAATGTAAGTTTTCACTTGTATTTACTTGCTTACACGTTATAATATGCTGAAATTTTTTTTGTAAAAAATAATGCATTGAATATATGAATGTACATTTTATAAAATTTCAAAGCAATTTAGTGTCGTTACAAAAAAGCTATTTATAAAATCTTTTATATACATATTGAAATGAATATTTGCTTTCATTTCATATTCTTTGATGTTATTTATGCCAAGCTTTAACAGGATGGTATATACCAACAATCTACATTACCGACTTAGCGTACTAATTAATTATTTTAACAAAAACAACGTAAAATTCTGCAAAACCCGAGATCATATGCCCTTCCTTAGAGCATTATCTATTATATAAAAAAATTTCAAGTCAAAATATTGTCGACAAGTTAAAAAATTCTTGTTTGGAAGTGAAAAAAACACGTCGAAGCAAGAATTTTTTAACTTGCTGACAATATTTTGACTTGAAATTTTTTTATATAATAGATAATGCTCTAAGGAAGGGC
>JAPYZE010001576.1:0-24418 GCA_030522805.1 Leptomastidea abnormis | reverse complement strand
CACAACTGACATTTTATATGGAGAACGCAAATATTACTTACAAAGACAAAAATCATCATCATCATCATCAAGCAAGGACTTTAATCATAGTAACTTTTTATTTCTCTCTCAAAAAAAAAAAAAATAAATAAATAAAAAAATTAAAAAAACTTGTTCTTTATTATTTACCGCTAGAACATTTTAACCTATATTACGAAAGCATATTAAAACACAACAGTAGATTATGCGTTAAAATTTAAGGTCATCACTATAATATAAAAGCACACGAGTACAATGTTTTTTTTTTCATGTATACCTACGTTAAACAAAATTTAACGATATACATAGGTACCTATCCTTCTTTTTTTTCTTTCCTTTTTTTTTTTAATAGCCTTTGTAAATGTACCAAAAATTTGCGGAAAAAGAAAAAAAACAAAAAAAAAACAAAAAAAAAAAAACAAAAAAAAAACAACAACAAAAAAAAAAAACAAAAAAAAAAAAAAAAAAAAAAAAAAAAAAAAAAAAAAAAAAAAATCACGCGCGGTTGGTGACCTCGGTTGGTGTATGTATGTACGTATATGTCTTTTTTGGTATTATTGCATATAATGAGATTATACGGTAGTGACGGTATACGAGCGAAATGTTGGGACTTATCTACGTCACGTACATACCTACAGACATACTTACAATAAGTGGTTACAATTTAAAGTTGATAATTAGAGGGACATGTGTTGTTTGTATATACAATGATTAATCATCGGTTACTCTTTATATACATATATATTTCGGATATGTGGAATTCGTGTATATGCATACATGAAGGTAAATTACCGGAAAAATTGAAGGAGATGAAAGAAAGAGAGAGAATTTAAGCGGTTGACGTACGTACATATACGTACACGTGGTAACGGCTTTCTTTTTAAGGGATATCGTTTTACGTATGTACTTGTTTTTTGTGTGTATATTGAGAAACATTTTTTTTTTTTTTTTTTCGTTGAATATGCATCTGGTTTATTCGATGACGTTTTACAATTATTTATTTATTCTTCTTTTAATTTTCAGCCAACTGTTGTTTATAGTGTTTAATTGTATAATAACATTTTTTTATTGTACTTATTAAGTAATAAGCAAAGATTAATTTTTTATTACCTAATTTTATTTTAATTTATGATATTAAAAGATTTTTATCTTTATAAGGTATTAGTATATAATAAATGCGCATATTTGCACAACGCGTGTCTTATTTAAAAATTATATCAATTTGCAGTCTGTATACGTCACGTGTTTAATTTTACATAAATTATGTATTTCCCACCAAAAAAAAAAAAAAATTCCCAGCACTTGTGTTAACATTAATAAATGTTTTATGGTAATCAGTGTACACTTGCAGGTCCAATTTGTACAAATATTTGAAATCAATCAAAATTATGAAGAAAAAAAAAATTAATTTTTAACAAATATTAGTATTTTGAATGCACTTGTAAATTATTATTTATTAAATAATCTTCCATTAATAAATAATATTATACGTTGGTAAAAGAATTATAAAATATATAAATTTAATTAAATATATTTTAAATAAAAGAAATTCGTAAATTGTATTTTAAGTTTAACAAAAAAAAATTAAAACTAGACGTAAAAACAACATTTTACTGTTGCAATATTCTATTTGTCTGTGGTTAAGAACAAGGAAAAAAAAATTTCTTCTAACAATAAGTAATATATTTACTCCCACATTACCCTATTTAGATTAATATACTCCAAAAAGATAAAAAAATTCATATACTCGTCTAAAAAAAAATTTTATTTTATAATATCATAATTACGAAAAAAAAATAATACGAAAACCATCTCATATAAATTAAATGATAAAAAAAAGGAAAGCGAACATAGTGGTGTCATTAAAAAATATATGTTCAATTACATAAAAATTAAAATCAATTGCTCAATCCAACGCTACATAAATATTATTTAAAAAATATTTTTTACTTTCTCAAAACATATTTACTTTTAAAGATAAGAATATTAAATTTTTATTTATAACAAAAAGTGCGTCATAAGTAAATCATTCATTATTATTTTATATATAAATCATTAATGTTTATATGTTAAAAATATATCTATCTTCCTTCCTCTTTTCTCCCTTTTCAATTTCTTTTAATGTCTCAATAAAAAATAAAATCCAAATTATAACATGCACGCACTTCAGATAACAATCAAAGACGCACAAAAATCCATCACCTTCACCTGTCGCATATATTTACCTATACACAAGATCGTTTCTAAAAATAAAAATCCTATAATCGAACACAATATTTCACGTGACGTGACGCAAGCACTTATAAGACAATTTATATCTATCTATACACAAAAAAATAATAATCGTCTCGACGCTGATTCATATCCAAAATAAGAAGAAAAAAAATTGATCTTTAAAATCACGAGTTCATACATATATAACCATAACATCCTCATAAAAAAATCACAAAAATTGCATTTATCCATCAATTACACAAAAAGAATTAAATTCTGCATAATAATAAATAATTAATAATACATACCTTTTCAACATTAAAAACAGCAAGTGGCATAACACTATCAGATCCTTCTCTCTGTCTATTAAATCTACCCAATCCATTAATCAATAAATTCGGTGGTTTATTAATGCCATTACTATGATAATGACTTAAAAATTTAGTAAGACCCATTTCGTGATCCCAATCTGATATAATAACATTATGCTCATCGCGATCGTATAAATTTCTTATTTGATCGACTTTTGGTGCACGTCTTACTATCATTGGTCCAAACATACCATCGCCACGTTGGAAACCTGTTTAATGAACCAAACAAATAAAAGAAATATGTAATGTTATAAATTTATGTATTTTTATTAAATTATAGCTCTTGGCGAACCAGTTTTTTTATATTTTTATTTCTCTATAGCTATATATAAAATACCATATAATAACACTTTTTCGTCAACCTATACCCCACCCCCTCTTATGTAATTTTTATATAAAACAACGTTTTTAAAAAGAGCGAGAGAGAGAGGCAAATAAAAAAACCTTCTGTGATTAAGCTCTCTCTCTCTCTCTCTCTCTCTCTCTTTTTCTCTATAAACACATACACAGAAAGAAAATCCCAAAGTATGACAACAAAAATCGTTTAAAGAGATACGCGCGCGTATAAGTATATATTCGTAAAGTCTGTCTAAATTCCAAATTCCATCACGCCTCTTTCGCACATGTTTCGTAATGTACATTGTAAATATATATCTATATATTATGTTTTCGGTCCTTGTATAACAAACATCATCGTCATCATCATCGTCATCGTAATTCGAGTAATTTCTTCTTTAAACTCTATATAAAGCTATATACATAGCTTTTATTTTTCTTTCTTTCCCAAAAAAATGTATAATACAAATGTATACACATAAGAGTTATTTAATCTTTCACTGACGACAAAAAAATATATAGGTAGACAGTGTTCGTGCCAATAAATTACAACAATAAATGTAATTCCTCTTACTTAAACTCCCACGTTCAATTCACCTTATCAATATCGCGCTTCGGACGACCGTAGTTTTTTTTTTTAATTAATATTTACTTCCTATACGTTCACTCTTTCGTTATTCCTATAAGCGATAATGTATAATTTGTCAATAAATACACCGGATCCGTGAAAGAATGTAATTTTAACAATTTTTTTTTTTTTTACATTCCTATTTAATAGATAATATATATATGTTACAAAAGAGAGATACAAATAAATCCAATAACCAAAAATAAAACAAAAAAAAAAAACAAATTGATAGTACATAAATATATACAACTCACCAACATGAGAATGCCAAAAATGTGTACCAGCAGTAGCAGCAACGAAATCATAACGAAACGTATCACCTGGTAAAATTGGACATTGACTAACGAATGGCGTACCATCCATGTATGGATCTTTATGAAGATGTTGTCCGTGCCAATGTAAAGTTGTGCTGTCGGCGTGAAGTAAATTTAATACGTCGACTATTACCCGATCGCCTTCGCATACCTGTTAATAATGAGAAAAAATTTTTAGAATTATTTTTTGTTAAAAATTTTGATTGATTTGATTTGATTGATGAATGAAATTATTTTTATTGTAGGATTAAATATGGTACACTTGTTTTATTTTAATGTATGTAATGTGAATACAGAAACTTGAAAATTGAATAGAATTTATATTTTTTTTTTATTATATTTAGTCTCGCATCATAATGTAAAACGTGAGTGGGTGTGTCTGACTATAGAGCGGACTGTTTCTACTTATTTGCTTTATTGAATTACACATTGCGGCTATTAATATCGCTATATCAAATGCTCTTTTATTTACGATCATGATTAGTAATTATTATTTCTTATCAATTAATATTCTATCATTACTAATAACTTAAATTATGACATTCTTGTTAAGATATTATAAAATTATGAAAATTTTTTATAAAAAAAATATCAATTTTTTTTTTTTTTAATGTGATAGATTTATATCGTGCTATAGTTATTGTATATTAAAGGAATAAGATTATCACGAAACAATTTATAATTACTAATACGTTTTAAATCAATCACTTATTCAACAATGAATATTCAATAATTAAATGTATACAAAAGAAAAAAAACTAGATTGCATCCGTCACTGTACGTATTTCCCATTCTTTTTTTTTTTTTAATTCTTTAAAAGAGTATATCAAAAACTTTATGTTTCAAATAATAAAAATTGTTAAATTATTAATAATCATCAAGTTAAAATTAATGGGGTATAACAAGAAGAAAAAAAATCATTGTCGTCTTCATAAGAAATATAATTATATATCTTTGTAATACACAAATATATTCCAGATGGAATTATATAAAAAAAAAACGTGCGATAAAAAATTTATTGCCTTTGAAAGAAAAAAAAGGTGCTATTTAGTGAGTAAGCGCACCTACTGCATAAATGTAAAAATGTGAGATGGATCTTTGCACTAGTTCCGTTTCAAACTACGTTTTATTATTTCTTATTTCTTTTACGTCACGAATATATTATTGTCTTTTATACTTAATTTTCATCATTTTATATTATTCAAATATATTTTAAATTTTCCTTCACATTCTATCATCATCTAAAACTTAAAAATCAATAATTTTTCTCATTGCACAATTAATCATATTTAATTTTCCAATCACATTCTATATCACTCATATCCATTTACTTTTATCTCATTCTTTAATTTCCATCATCATTGATATATATTCAACCAAGCAAAAAATATCTAAACTAAAACGTCAAACTCAATTAATCCATCAAATTAGAGCAAAAATTTATTCTCGAGCTTATAATGTACATCATATAACAACCCATTACCCACTAATCAAAACTACTAATATACACACACATAAACATATACACAATTTCATATTAATCATCAAATGCAATATACACTTAAATATATATTACACGATAATTCACCCGCATCATCATCATCATCCCTATATACATATACATTGTACACATAATTCGGTGAAGCTCACCTTGAACGATTCATCGGGGCGTAAAACGTTTTTTTCTTTCAAAGTGCCATAAAAAAAAAGGAACGTTATAAAAGAACACTTACTTTACACGCTTGTATATATAGTTACATCATGCAAAATATATACTAAATAAATTATATAAAGCATCATCGTTATTATAATAACCATAAGAAATAATACAATATGAACATTCCAATACTCGCAATAATCGACTATTAAAAAAAAAAGAAACATAACTATAGCATAAAAAGGATAATAATGCTATTATAACACTGTAAAATCAAGTGTGCTGCGCTATACACGTGCATATAGAGTCTCACTTAATATTAGCAATCCCGGAACCCACGAGTTTCGAAGGACGAGTATATATAATGTATAAGTAATCTAGCGTGCTCGCTAAATGAAATAGCTTTATATTATGCGAAATGAAAAAAAAACGTAAGCGTTTATAAAAAAAAAAATATATATGTATATATTGGTATATATGTATGAGGAGGTGTGATGGGAGTCACGTGCGTTGTGTGTTAGATGCAAAATGTTTTAATTTTCTTAGAAATCACGTTTAACGATGAATGTAATTTATATTATGTAGAATGTTTTGGGAGGTTTTAGATGATTTACTGTTAAATTAATTATTATTTTTTTTTTTGGAGTGATTGTGAAATTTTGGAAAATTATTGGATATTTTTTTTAATCTGATTTTTTTTTTTTTTTTTTGTTTAGCCTTGTTTTTAGAGTTGAATTAATTACTCTTTTTTGTTGGTGATGATCGTTAATATTAATATATTTCCTTATTTTTTTTTTTTTTATTTTATAAATCGGGCTGTAGTTGCTAATTTTAGATCTGTTGAGGAGTGACAAATTATAGTGATTTATTTGTATGTTTTTTTTTTTATAACTCTTACATATTTTTTTAAAACGTTATATGATTTTGTTATGTTTATAAATATGTTAGAAATTTACAATTATGTAAATTAAAAAAAAAAAAAAAAATTATCGATACCAGTAATATACTTTTACCAAATCACTTTTACTTAGTTTTTAATAATAAACTTATTTTTTAAATAATAACATACCTTATTTACTATAACGTAAAGTTTGGGGAAAAAAAATCATAAAATAATTGAACGTTATAATCTCTTAATAGACCAACAATGTAGGTATAAGACAATTAATTTTACGTTTCCGCAATATTAAAGCAAATAATTAACCAACACATTAATCCTTCACTGATAACCGCAACTAGATACCAACAGAATCTCAAACAGAATAAAAAAAAGAAATCATGAAAATAATTCAATAAGTCCGGAAAGCAGAGAAAATATATGGCGTCAAAAATTAATTAATCACCTATACACCTGATATCTATAATATACATGTATTCTTGATTCTTAAGTTCGATCATATCAATCAACAAGCTCGTAACTAACACAACCATTTATTTTTTTTTTTTTTTATTTATTTCTTTATTTTCCCACAACGATGATTTGTAAATCACTTTAGCATCATTAAATAAACATGCTTTTATTTTGTGTAAATATTATTAATAAAAAAAAAGGATCAAAACATCGCGATTGCACCACTAAATATCTCTTTCAAATCTAATTTAATTCATTTCACTAAAATAAGCATATCTTAATGCACATTAAAACAGTGTAAAAATAATCATTCTTATTAATTATTTTCACAAGTCAAAAAAAAATTGCAACAAAAAAAAAAAAAAGAGACCACCAAGATCACCCGGTATGAATTATTTATAGTCCCCCTCAATAAATCATGCCTGACGACGCGCAGTGCTGCATTACATAATACAAAGAAAAAAAAAATAGATAAGAAAAAGGATGAAAAAAAAAAAAATATACATATATAGGAGAGTATCATACAAAAAAAAAAAAAAGAAATAATTCAGTTACGTCTACAGAGTAACTGTAAAATTATTATCGACTTTATCAAAATATCTTAAATCGGATAAATATACAATAAAACAGTCACCGGACGTTCATATAACTAAATCACCTTATAAGCTACTCCTACAAGATCATTTATACACTCTATGCACTATACAATGTATATAAGATAGACACACTTTGAGAAAACGTGCGTGTCATGCAATTTACTTACCGCTTGCGCGCTTATAAGTCTAAAAAGACCTTCGAATGGGTCGTGAGCCTCGTCTCGGCATAGAGAAAAAAAAGACGATTTTCGCCGGGACGATGCTTTGACCTCGATTTACGGGAAAAACCGCGTTAACTTAAATTATGTGTATGCGTATGTAGATAGAAATGAATGCATGCGTTTTACCTATACATGCAATACCAAGTGTGTGTGTATATATATTGCGGCGATTCTTCGTTACTTACGTTTTTTTTTTTTTTTTTAATTTATAATGCTATATGCATACACCTATACCATGATGAGTTTGCGTTTGAAGTGTATTTCTATTGTGGTGTAATATATCGACAGGCAACACCATATCACGTGTGTATGTGTGTGTGTATGTCCGGTATGTATAATACAGAGAAAAAAAGAAAAAGTATTTAATACAATTCTATATGTGACGTACTTAATACCGATCTTAGGATGCTTGCGTCACGTGTGTATATATATACATATGTAAGTGATTCGTTACAATTTAATAGATTTATAAATGTGTAAAGTTTGCGGAGGCGATTGTCTTTTTACGTATATACGTATATACCATATACCGTTTGCTACCAGTTTTACATTTAAAATTGGAAATAACTGCATAAGGGAGGACGTGATTTGTTGGATTTTTCCTCCTATTGCTGCTGTATGTGATTGCAATGGATTGAGACTGTGTTGCGTTTTTTGTGAAATTTATATATAATTTTTTTTTTTTTTTTAATTGACAATGTAATAGATTTGCTTTTTATATTATTCTTTTTTATTTTATTTTGGAAATTATATTGTTGGTAGATTTAGTAGAATAGAATATTAATTTTTATTTTTTTTATGAATGAATGAAATATGATGACGAATGCTCGTAAAATGTTCTTTAATTATTTTTACCTTCAGATTTAATTTTTTTTTTATTATTATTTCTATTTTTTTTTTCTTTTAAAAAAATATATAATTGTAGTGCACGTGATTATATTCAAATGACTTTACTTTATAATGTTCAGAATGATTAATAAAATTTTTTTTAAATTAAAATTAACAGGAAACATTGATAGTACTCTTAGTATATTTAAAAATTACTATATACCATAGAAAAATATGACAACCATATATTACTCTCCAAACAAGGTATAAATCTACAACTTTTAATTCTCATTAACAAAAAAAAAATTTAAAAAAAATAACACGTTATTTCTTTATAAAAAAAAATTTAAAAATCCAGTAACAACATTTTCTTTTCTTCCCACCTACATACCCATTTTCCCTTCCAAAAAAAAGAACTCAATAACAAAAAAAAAGTCAACAAACCACATATACTTACACACACCATAAAAAGGAAACCAAGTATATACATGTCACTAGATCAGTAAGTATAAATATAAAAAAAAAAAAAAAACAAAAACAAAACGAAAGGGAAAGCCAAGATATTTAACTCTTTCACACACAACACAAAAATAAAAAAACAAACAACTTTACCTCAATAGCAGGACCAGGCATCTGTCTATTAACAACAACAAGTGGTCTTTTCATACCATCAGCAGGTATGCAATGCGGTCTAAAGCAATCAGTTTGATTATTTGGACAGTCGTAGCAAGCTTTACTCATCGTATGATAGTGTTCAATTCTAAAGGTATAACGACATTCCATTGCCGGCTGGTTGTCCTTGCATGCACGTTTACACGGATGCTTTGACCAGTCGTAGAGATCGGCATTTTCTTCGTCGAGCCAAAAAGGACGATCTATTGGACCCTTTATCACTGCACCTGTGTATATATATGAAAATTGTGAGTGTGTGTTTGTGGATCGAGATTGTTGATTGTATATTTTTTTTCTTTTTTTTTATGGTATGTATATAGTACCCTTTTGTTACTCCGATTTTTTGGCATTTCAAGGTTTTACGTGTATGTACGTACGTGTTTCTTGTTCTTATTTTCTTTTAACTCTTTTATTTTGAGATAAAACCCTTATTTACGTTTTATACGAGGTGAATGCGATATAGTATATCTTTAAGTACTACCTTTTAACTTGTCAATTAAGGTAACATGCGCGTAAATTTTTCGTTAAATTTTTTTTAATCAAATTTTGTTTTTAATTAAAATTGTAGAATCTGCATTGTTTTATTAATTTTTGAACGAGAAAAAAGTATCGTTTAAATAATTTATAAATAATTATTAATTTTTTAATTTTAAGATTTGAAAAATTTCATTTTAATTTAGAAAACAGAAGGTTTTAATATACTAAAATTTCACTTATATACAAGTGGAGTTACGTAAAATGAAGTATCTAGTTTTGAGTGAACACTGATAAATTTATTGACAGGTTTGTAATAAACTTTATACATATACGTTTTCACGTAATCTGGCAGCACGAATAATTTTTTATATTTTCTCAAAATGTGTTATTAAATGATTTATCACTTATATTTATTTAATTTTTTTTTTTTAACATTTTATATTATCTCAAAATACATATTTTACATTGTAAATAATTATAAAATTATGTGAACTAAATTTTGACGACTTTTAAAAATTGTGTTCTTAGTAAGTGTAAAAAAAATTAATTCTTTTTTTAATTCATTATCAATGTTCACTTATAATTGTACGTGACAGAAGAAAAGCTAAAACCAAAAATTCGTAACTTCGTCGAAGTGTTACCTAAAGAGAGCTTACGTTATTAAAACGAAAAGTTGTATTGTTTATTTTATACTTTTCTTTTTTTATATAAATCAATAAATAACGTCAACTACGTAACATAAAAAAATAATTTAACTATGTTATGCAAATATCTTGAAATAATTAAGAATTTAAAAATTTTCTCAAATAAAATGTGAAATCGATAAATATTACCTATATAAACTTACCTGACTGTATTTGTTGAATAATAATTATTTGCAGTAAAAAACTCAACACAAACTTTCCATCCATTGTAGTAATAATCTAGATAGAAAACAAATCCAAATTTTCCTTTAATAAAACTTTTATCAATAAAATCTTCATGAAAACTCAAATAAATTTTTTTTTTTTTTTAAATCGTCACTAAACAACCATATTAAATTTAAAATACATACAAACTAATCACAAATCTTCTAGTACAAAAAACCCAATAACCCAATAACCAATCCTCAATCTCCTTCATAAAAACCACACGTCACAAATTCCCTTAAAAACCCCCAAAAATACTCACAATTATATTTCAATAAATTCACCAATCTCACAAACTAAAAAAAAATTTTTTTTAAAAAAATCAACTAAATCACAAAAAAATTAACCATAAAGAGAACAAGAGATCATATACAATATATCCTACTTCTCACCGTCTCTCATTCAACTCATCGACTCAGAGAAATAAGAAGCCTGCCGGTATCCTATATAGCCACATCAGTGTTACAAGTATATATAAAGTCGCGAGGTTCCGAGGAGACGCCGGCATTCACCAAAGAGTAAAAAAAAAGGTAGGTGGTAGTGGTGGCTGCTGCTGCTACTGCAGCAAATAAAAACACGTGCCTTCCCCTCCCACATCAACCTGTATACTATATACACATCGCGAGAAAAAAAAAGGAGAGAGAAAGATTTTATTATTTTTTTTTTTTTTATTTGTATGAACATTGAGTGAGGAAAAACGCACGCATAAAATTCCCTTCTCGCGTGAACGCGATTAAGGAATAATATGAGAGAGTGTGTGTGTGACGTCAGATATCATGATGATAATGATGATGATGAGAGTGAGTGTGTCTTTCTGTGTGACGTCACTGGTATCGTGATGATGATGATATTACGGTTGGGATTTTTGGGAGATCCCGAGGAAAAAGGGTTCTCGATGGGTAAGGAGTTAGGATAAATAAAAATGGATACATTTTTTTTTTTTTAGGGGATTCCTTAATTTGATATTGAAAGGAAAGATATTTTTTTTTTTCATTTATTAAAATATGGCTTTAGAAAGGTGTGTATAAGTTGATTGATGTATTTATGTATATGCTTGTTTGCTTTATTTTGCACGATCTTGACTTTTTTTTGCGAGCTGTATTTTGTATAATAGTAGAAGAAAAAAAAAATATGTTTTTAAATCGATTATGAAAAGAGAACTAGCTAAATAATATATTGAGCTTTACAAATGCAAAAAAAAAAAAAAATTGAAAGTGTATAATAAATGAATGGATATTTTAAATATAAGAACAAAAAAAAAAAAATTATTTGTGTATAAATAAAAAAGAAATATTGATGGATAAGGAAAAAAATAATAAATTTCGTAATTATTTAATCAGATGGAGAAAAGGTAAGAAAAAAAAAAGAAAGAGTAACAAAAAAAAAAGGAAAGAGAATATAATGGTAATGAACGTAATGCATATACATGCGAAGATTATTAATAAACACTTCGGGTATATAACGGGCTTAATAAATGACGTTTTCAATTTCGACGTTTTTTTTTTCTCTTACACATATATGTGTGTCAAAGATTATAACCACTTGTTTACAGCTGCAACATACATACACGTATATAAGTGTATCTTAACGATGACGTAACATTTTTACACTTTTTTAATGCTTTTTATACGGTCAGTTTAGGATTTCTCTCTTTAACTTTTTTTATGTATTCGCGTAAGTCTTTCCTTATGATCTTTAATCGTTAGGATTTTCCAAATACTACTACTACCTACTATCTGTTAAATATGTGATAAATATTTTTTTTTTTTGAATAACATGTATAAATGTAAAATATATAGTTAGTTTTTACGACTATTCTGTTTTATATACTTCCTCTCTGAGTCTGTAAGAATCTAATTGTTATTACTTGCAAAAAAATTTTATTTCTTTTTTTTTTATTTTTTTTTTACATATTTTGTAAACTAATAAAAAATAAAATTATGATAATTGTGAATATTTGATGATTTCATTCTTTGAAACAATTAAAAAACGTTAAAAAAGATTGTTTCATTTTCGTTCATTCGTTTGTAGTAGGTATGTAATTGTTGAATGAATATCCTCATTTAGGAAACAAGAATGATGATGCGATTTTGTTAAACTTTTTTTTTTTTATCAAATTATAACTATCTCATTACAATTGTACATATCTACTTTTCTTGCAACTATTAGAGCTACTTTTTTTTTTAATCCTTTATTTGTTCAACTTTATCTATAGTTTGTAATTTTAAACCTTAGCCTCTTTTTTTTTCTAAAGTAGTTGCTCTATAAAAGAGAAATTATGAAATCGTAAAAACTATGAAATAAAAGAAATATTTGTAAGATTTAACTTTAGTAATGTAATTTAGTTTTTTTTCAATTTTAATTTATTTATATATTTATTTATTTTTTTTTTTAAACTAGATAAATCTATTTTGTTATAGTATTCTATCTTAATTAATTAAGTAAGATACATCTTATACGCTTCATAACATTTTTTCCAAATATATATTACAAACTAAATTGACTAGACTTTTCTTATCTTAAGTAATTCTTATCTTTCCTTAACATAAAATTAAATAAGCTTGTAAATCTAAACAATCTAAAAAAAATAATAAAATTTAATTTTACTAATTAACCCATACATCTAATAATTAACCATCATCATTATTCAAAATAATATATCGTAACATGTACATCCATAAAATCCATTAGATTTCATAATAACGTATAAAATGTAATGACATGCTTGTATTAAAATATTGAACCTGATAAAAAAAAAAATTATGTGTGACCTAATAAAAGTAATCAACATATCGAAACTTTGTAAAAGGTATAACAGATAACCATCAACTTTGATTACAATCCTCTTTTTTTTTCATTTATAAAAATCTTGTTACGACAACTGGTTTTTGGCACTGTAACGTTTATTACACAATTAAATGATGCGACATTGCTTCATCTTTTCGTATACCATAAGAAGAAGAAGAAAAAGAGAATAAAAAAAATAACGACATACTCGTCAAAGATACAGATCAGTATTAATGTAATAGACGATTGCAATATAAAGATGTAAAAGTATATAAGAAATCATTTTTTCTTTCTTTCTTTATTTTTTGTCACAACTATTTTTACTATTATTTTTATTATTTATCTTTGCAAAAAAAAACTAAGCATAGCGACAAACTATATATTCTAAGAATAGAATATCATTATCGTTGAAATCTTAAAGTTAGACATAAAAATTAGTATATTACCTTATGATTCGCGAAACAAACATTTTATTTTATCTTTTCAACTATATGATCTAAACGTGAGAGCTTACGAGATTCAGATATATTTACATGTACGCGTATATGACAAAAGAAGACGTTTGTAATATGTAAAATTACACATCCTATTTTAAATATAAATTTTATCGAAGGTTATTAAGTTTGTTAATATAATAGAAAAAAAAAAATTATTGATTTTTATTAATATAACAATCCATCGTTAATATTATTATTTTTGTTAAAAAAAAATTTAAGTCCGAAAGAATCCTTAATACGTAGGTATTTTTTAAATAAGAATAATTTATAGAGCCTTTTTTTAACACTTTACAAAGCGTATTTCGGCTCGCGAGGATTCCACACAGCCAAATAGATGAAAGTCAAGTCACCGAGAATCGAACTCACAACCTGTGAATTACGAAACCAATGCTTTATCAATCAAGCTGTTTCACTCGTCAAAACTATCATATCAAATTTTCAATCAAATTTATCTTTATATCTCAAAATCTACTTTCATCTGCAGCAAATAATATAAACTATACCGCATGATCTTAACTCAATATCCTATATTAACTCATCCTATAAAAATAGTTACATAATAATTATTCAAAACTCGATTACAGCTATAATACTATATAAAATAAAAATGATATTGTGTTAGATTTGTTACGCGCTTATACAGATATTACATACATCTGTCGATCTGTCCAAGGCCAAAATATATGTGTGTATGTATGTACGTGCATGTTCATTCAGTGTATAAAAGAAAGTCACATGAGAAACTCATTGCGGTGAAAATTAGCGTTACGAGAAACACTTACCATGTAAGTATGTGTGTATGTGTATATGTGTTTACAGTTTCTGGATAATTGAAAATTGCGTAAAAAAAACTTAAAAGTGCGTTGTTTTCTTGCAATCTTTTTTCTTCTTTATTTTTTTGTTAAAACTTGTTTTTTGACCAATACGTATTTTTTCTTTTTTTAAATTTTAAAACGATTTCTGAACGTGTACTCACACCCTTTTTTAAGTTGTTGGTATAAAGTATTGATCTTTTTTTCTTTTTTTTTTATTTTAAACGAGATATTTATTAATGGAAATTTACATGTGCAGCTATTTATTACCGGTATTAACACGTGGAAAATTTTTTTTATGTGTGTAATTGTGTAATTAATATTTATTAATCAGCTGTTAAAGAAGTAATTTGTGTATAAATGCATACATATATGTGTGCATATAAGAAAATTGGTTACCTGCTGTGTAAAAAAAAAAAAACAGTATAAAATTAAGGTGATAAATAATGTATATAATGACATGATATGATGACCGGGTTTTGGAATTTACTTTAATTATTGATATCGAATTACACCCACACTGAATTTTCGGAATTTAATAAAAAAAAGAGATATTAAAAATAATGACGTGCATTGGGAACTTACTATTTTTTTTTTTTTTTACAGTTTGTACTTTCCGCTATTTATTTTACGACAACAATTCGAATTTTTCATGCGATTTAATAAGAATCAATAAAAACTAGGAAAAAAAATCATCTTTGCGCTCTATAATATTCATAGGTAATTTATTCAAATATTTATAAAAACCACAAGCTTCAATAAAAATTTATCCGGGAAAAACTACAGTCGATCAATTTTATACTTTGTTGCTTCACTCAATCATTACCACAAAATTCTACAATTTTCTAATATGCATACCTGTTCTATCTCAATTGAATTTTATTCAACCGATCACATATAAACGAATAATACACTAATTATAATAATACAAATCAAGAAACTCTTAAAACCACAATTAAATATTCGAAAACACAAAACAAATGTATCCGTCATTTGTAATTTATTTTTATTTTACATAAAATTTATTATAACTATCAGAGATATTTAACACAAAAATTGCAATCGCGAGAAATCGACTCCGTGTCACGCGGAACATCACTACATTTAAAGTACGTACACATACACTGCAGAAAGACTCGCGAAATTTCGCGCATCATCCGTACACAAAGATGCAACGATTTTAATATATTGTTTGCCATTGTAATGTCGCGAACAGATAAGCATCCGCCGATAAGCGTTTGCGACGATACATGCAATTTCTTTTTTTTTTTTATATTTTTATTGCATACAGACGGTAGGATGGTAAGATTTTCCGGGAAGTGAAATTGTGGTTTGGTAATATGGGTGATTTTTTTTTTTATCATAGGTGTGGCGATATGGATTTTACAAAAATACATTATAAACGATTGCTGTGGTTTAAGATCGAATAAAATGTATTTTTTATTCTTTTTTATTTAATTGTATAGGAAAATCCGGGATATCAGCAATTTTATTGATTTAATTTCAAAGAAAAATCATGAATGTATCGTCGTCATCGTCATCGTTCTAGTTTAATTATTAATATTAATTGTGTAAGTGTTGGTATGTAAGATGAATCGTTTATCAGTGTAATATTTGAAATTTGTATGATTGTAAGTTGTAACGAATGTATATTTTTTTATATTTTAAGAAAAATTTTAATTATTTTGGCCTTCTATTCCGGATCTTATGAGGAGTGCTAGTTTTTTTATATTTTTAGCAAAGTAAAATTATGATAAAATTTTATTAATAATTAATTATGCAAGAAAAATAGTTCTGTTGGTTAAATAAGTTTATATTTTTTGAAACCTAAATATAGAAGCTACAACTTATTAATAGGATTGAAGATCGTCCAACTTTTTTTAGATAGTTAATGGAGTATCCGAAAATTTTTATAAGAAAATAATTTTGCTAATGAACTTTTTAATCAATTTATAATTGAAGTTCGAACTTTTCAATTTAAAATTTAAGTTAGAAAGGAAGTTTTAATAATAAAAAAATCATGTCTTTATAAAAATGTATATGAATATACATTTATTGATTTATTTCACTTTTTTTGCAATTAAAATTTAAGGTACTAAATAAACATTCCAAAACTAGTCTTTAAATAATTAATAACCTTTTTTTCAGATCCATAATAAACTGGAAGATTGGTATTCATAGTTTTTTGTTCCATCTAATCTTCAGCTTTCTCTTTTTCAGCTTTAGATTTTTTATATCTATTTATTTTTTTCTTGATTGCCATAGTACCTAAAATAAATAAATATAAATATTTATTGCAACAAAAAAAAAACAAAATTAATAATACTTAAAAATTTTCTGCATTACTAACAAATAAGTGTTTGCCATAATTGTTTTTTGACAGATGAGGTTTCCATTGTTTTTCTAATAAAAATTAAAAATTTATTACAAAGTTGTATAAATTTTTAAGTATGCATGATATTAGCATCATACCCATATTTTTCTTTTTTAAAATTAGTTAAGATTTTTGTTAAATGGACTGCTTCTGTTGAAGGACTAGGAAACAACCACAAACTCCATGATTGTGGGAATATCACATTTTTAATAAGGACTAAAAATATCTGAAACATAATATTGCTGTAAGTATAAATTGTAATATTGCAAAAATAATAAGAAATTGAAATTTATATAGTACTCACAGAAATTAAACGCAATTCTAACAAACATACTGGATAAAATAACTCTTCTTTGTGTGTAATATATAAACCAAAAAAGGGAAATGATATAAAATGTAATAATGTATGACCTAAGCATAAGAAAAACCTGGAATAAAAACATAAACTAAGTAAGAAATTTGCAAAAAGAAAAAAAAAGTATACAAAAAAATAAATAATTTACCATAATAAAAGATAATATACATAAGGGAATCTAGGATAACTTTTTTCAAATATTTTGTTTTTTGTATGGTGTTTTAAATATCCTATTCTAAAAATATCTAATATTAACATGTGAATAGCGTTGACAGTAAATATTTCTATGGACACTGGTTGTAAACTGTAATAATTATTTTATATTAGCATCAGTAAACAAATATTAAAATAGCTTTAAATATTAAATAATTTGGTTTAACTGATTACCTTTTACTGGAAAATCCAAAAATAGTGAGTGTTAAGAAAAGGTTTAAAAAACCTTGCAGACAATTTTTTTGTACAAAAATCATTATTCCACTAAAATGTACATAGTAACTTTTTACAATAATATCCATTAGATCTTGTTTGGACGATGTGTGTCTTAAAAACATTAAGTAAAAAATATTGATACTATTGAACACAAGACTCCACAAAACATCAGAACTTCGGTTTCTTTGTATATATGCAATACCTAGATTGCGTAAGTATTGCTAAAATGAAATTATAAAATTAATTTACATTAAAAATTTATTAATTTAATATAAAAATGATTATAATCTTACATTTAGGCACTTTTTGTAAATTGGATAAATAATAATCCATAAAAACAATATATTTACAAATAAAACTCTATCACTAAAATTATAACCAGCTGTTTCAAATAAATAAGGTATCTTGCTTTCTTTTAATCGAACACGTGATGAAATATCTGATCTTTGTCCATATGCGGCATTAATCCATTGTAAACAGTGCAAACACAAAAAATACAAAAACATTTTTTTTTTCTTTTTGTAAAACTGATTGCCTAAAAATAAATTTGTTATTAATTAAAACAGAATTGATTAATTATAGAATAACTTAGTATTTATAACAAAATCACTTACCTATATCACAGACTATCGATTTTATCTTAAAATAATTTTTACAAATAAATCAAAATAATTGTTCTTGTTTTTAAACTTTTTTAACAAACTTAACCCCATCGCTTTTTATCTGCATCAGCTATGCACCATTAGCAAAAAATGTAAACGAAGAACAGCAGCGCCAATATTAAAACAGCGGTGGCAGCGTGAAATAGTGTAATAACAATAACATTCAAATTCCTTTTAAAGTTATTATCTTTAAAAATTTATCATTCACATATATGTACCTATAATAAATTTCAGTAATTTTAATTAAATATATTTTATCCAATCAAGTGTTTTAATTGAAAATTTATAATGAATAAGCCAGTTATAATTCAATTTCACTCATTTCATTCTAAATAAAAAAAAAATATTTTCATTTAACTGTTCTATTCATAATATTGAAAAAAAAAATTTTAAATTAACAATAAATTATTTTATTGATATCAAAAAAAAGCATCATTTAATGGTAACTTATCGGCCAAGCAATTTCGCTCAATAACAAATATTACTCCGAAAAATAAAAAAGCGGAGCACATTTACTTTTACACACTCATATACTCATGTCATGTCATAAGTATAAATAATATAAAACGTATATATATGACGCATCATAATAAATCTATCGAGGGGGCGCTTATATGTGAGAGAGTATGAGTGTTTACAACATATCAGAGCAGGCGCCGTGTCCAAAGCTAATGTCATCGTTTCGACGCCCACCACCCTGATTTTTTTCAACAATATTCTCCTCGTACGTCTGCCACGTGTGTTGTTTTTTAATCTGTCATATACACATCGTCCTGTTTATATATAGTACAAAAATATATACAGTATACTTTTACATCAGCCGCGCGCGCAAGAGTACAATAATTGACCTATACTCCTCTCTCAACCTGTTGATCTGTAGGTAAATACGGAGTAAGACGCTACTCTTGGTGCTCCTGAGTCCAATGCAACAGCTTTGAGGGAGACGCTGTTTACGTCGTCCTTGCTTACTTATTGCATTACATATTTCCTTGACTCTCGATACATGAAGATCGGAGCATTAGTGCATGTGAATTGTGAAGAACTGGAGATTAAGGTCTGGGATACTTCTACATCTTGATTTTGGTATTTGTCACCTGTTGCTGATATAATTGCTACTGTTTTTATTTGGATGCTGCGTTATTATTATAATTAGAATTGTTTTTTTTTTTTTTTGGTTCTTGTAGAATCAAATTGCTGTGCTGAAGGTTGCTGTGATTTTGAAACAAAATGGATAAGCTTAGGAGTTTTTTTAATGGAGAGGAAGATACTCCTGAGGAACAGAATGGCATCATCGGACAGGTAAATATTCAATTACAATTGTTTTTATTAGTCCATTCGCTTGTTGAGTCATGTAATCAGTTGTTGTCTATGATCCTTGATGTTGGAATTTTATTGAGTAATCTCAAGGTATTGCTACTAAATTGTTTGATTATGCTATAAAATTTATAAGACAATTTGTTTATTGATTTTATGGATTTTATATAATTTTTATTTCATATGAAATAATTTTAATAATTCATACTTGTTATTATTTTAAATGCAAGACTGATGTGGATTTTGTGGTAAGACTATAAAATAGATGCACATACATTTTACGCTAAAAATAACAATTTACTCATTTTACATAATTTACTAGGTCACTGACTCATTCAAACTAAGTAAAAGCACACGAATCAAGGGCTTTATTACGTGTTTTATTATTGGAATCCTTTTGTCTGTGCTTGGTTCATTTGCATTATTCTTGCCAAAAGGATTAAAACTTTATGCTGTTTTCTACACACTTGGAAATATTATGTCAATGGCAAGGTAAGATTTAATCATTAGATTCTTTTTATATCTTTACAATAAAATTGTATACTCATATATATTTTTACAGTACTTGCTTTTTGATGGGTCCTATTAATCAATTGAAAAAAATGTTTGCACCAACAAGAATTATTGCAACTATAACCGTATTTGTTTCACTTGCATTAACGCTGTATGCTGCATTAGTAGTATGTATTGAAATCAAATTTTCTTATTTAAACAAAAATAAAAAAAAAAAAAAAGATTTTAATAATACAACTTATAATTTTAGCTTCATAATGCAGGATTGGCATTGATATTTATTATTATTCAGTCATTAGCAATGTTATGGTATTCACTATCATACATACCATATGCAAGAGATGCCGTAAAGAAGACTGTTGAAGCATGCATAGCTTAATTCACTTTTTTGCATTTTCTACATTTTTATAAATGTAATTTAATATTTAAATACCTAAAAATAACTTCCTATAAACTATTTTTGTAAATTTTGAATGTGAAAACTCAATTATACAAGTAAAAGTGCCTGTTATTCAGTAATTTTTAAAAATTGATGCATTTTGCTTTGTTAATCTACATTTCATTTGTTATAAATTTATAATTTTTTTAAATTCAAAGTAAATACGAATTAAACATTGATAAAGAATATTATATTGTTTACAGTAATTATGATAATTAATTTGTATTTAATTTCTTGATGTAAAATTTTATAAAATGTAAATTGATAGATAGATAACATTTCCTTTATGTTAACTAGCACTATTAGCCTTGAATAGTTATTTAATGAAAAAAAACTTTTCATATAAATATTTCAAAAACAATAATGAAATCAGTAGTCTAAAATTTAAAATAATTTTTAATTTTAGCATGTATAAATAATATTTATATTACTTAACTGTGTTGATTTAGTAAAATATTTTAATTACTTATAAACTAGTATGAACAAATTTGAGATGATTATCTAATATTTAAAATTATTTTATGACTCTGTTAAGAATTATTTATGTTATTTCTAGTTAGTATAATTTTAATAGTAGTTCTATGAATTTTTTTGTGAATGTGTCAAAAATGGAAAGTTAATACAACTTTTAATTTTTTAGTTTAAAAAATTTGTCCATCAGTTTAGAATGTAAGATTTTATATAACTTCATCAAGTAATATAAATTTTCTACACTTATGTCTACTTTTAGTTGTATATTAATTTATAAATATTCACATATGATTTAATTTTCAAATACTCATTTTTAGTATTATATGTAAACTGATGCTTTATGATTATAAATAACAAAAAAAAAAAAAATGCAATTTTACTTTTTGTAGAAATTATTTAATGAGCATTTACAAAAAGTAAAAACATGTTTTCAGCGTAATAAATTATTTATGACATACTGTAAATTTAAAGTCTTCCAATAATAATCACAAATCTGGTGTAATTCACAAACTTAAAATACTTGAGTGAGTTTTGTCAAATTATTATAATTACAAATATTTTTGAAGAAATTGTACATTTTATATATATTTGTAAATCTTACACATTTATTATCTAATTGTAAGCAACAAACTGACATTAATCTGTATTTGTATAAAGCATTTATTTTCTAAGCTCTGTATCATTACTCAAATACATGATCTACTACTAAATTCTTGAGACAATTTATTTTTATTTGTAAAAAATATAGACAAAAATTAATGTCTATTGCATTAAAAAAAATACATTACTAAAAAAAATTTTAACATTCAAATTATTTGAAAAAAAAACCATCCTTCAATTTCTAGAAACTAAAAAAATGCCCGTAGCATCCGTTTCTCTCCCGCCCCCTTCTCCAATACACACATACACTATAAGCACACAACTACTATTCTAGAATTTAAATCTCGTGTGGCCGTTTTCTCCCTCGCCCATTTAAAAACGCATCTCGGGCCCCACAAAAGAAAGACAGAGAGAGAGAGAGAGAGAGAGAGAGAGAGAGAGAGAGAGAGAGAGAGAGAGAGAGAAAGAAGAAAAGAAAGCGAAATTTAAAATCTATCGGTTATTATCGAAAAGACGTTAGAAAAGAACCAACCGACCAATCGCAAGCTTTCTTCTAGCCCTTTCCATCATTCCAAAACATAAAATTCTCGAACTCTCATTGGTCGATCATCCCCATAGCAGCAGCGCGCTTTTTTTTGCTCGAGCGCAAGAGCAAGAAAGAGAAAAGAAAGAGAAAGAGAGAGAGAGAAAGAAAGAGAAAACCCGGCTTGTCGTAGCGCGCGCGGGCGGTGGGCGCCATTGTCACACACAGAACGTCTCTCACACTGCCACTGTAACTCGCTAATCGTGCGGATCTTCTTTAGATTCTACAACTGAGGATTTTTTTTTTAATATCAAAGAAGAAAAAAAACATAACTGTCGTTCTCGTTCAAGCTTGGTGTGTTCCTGTAACTGTTACTCAAAGTCAACTGGGTTGGAATCAACGGCTATAATCGTATATTGTTAAACAGTTAAGTAAGTCGGTGTACATGAGGGGGTTTGACAGTAAAGATTCTCTAACGGCTTCTTGGAAATTTTCGAAAGTTTTGTTAATCTATGTTGTTTTGATTTTTTTGTTGTTGTTTGTGATTGATGATAAATTCATGATGTTCTTGATGACGATGTGTAGTTAATGATATCTTTTGTAAGGGTTAGAAATATTGGTTAGTAAGGATACATAATTTTTCTATGTTTCTGTTGCCAAGCCATTGCCTACATATAAATCTTTAATTTCTTTGACCGCGCAATGTTTACAAAGATACACGATATAGGTAGTTTGACCTTTAATGTTTATATGTTTGATGTGAAATAATTTGTGTCTTGAGTGTATCTTTGTAAAATTATTTGGATTTTTAAAGTTAAATACCGTGAGATATATTTATTAACGTATAAGTCACGTGAAAATTAATTTATTTTCATCTATTTATTTATTTTTTTTTTACAGGTAAAATGCCGGCTTCAGACATGTCAAGCTCACGAATATCCAAATTTAAGTTTCAAGGAAAAACCGATGTAAGTAAAATTAACAAAAATTTAAGTAATATTTATATGATTATTAATTCACTTCTCAAATTTTAGGAGGTTAGGAGAAGAAGAACTGAGATGTCGGTAGAGTTAAGGAAAGCAAACAAAGATAATCAGCTTCTGAAGAGGAGAAATATTAACATCGACGATAATGAACCTCTAAGCCCACCGAGTGAAAAGTCACCAGTTCTTAATCTGACCATTGATGAAATTATCATAGGAATGAAGACTCCTGATGAGATTATTCAACTTCAGGCAACACAAGCTTGCAGGAAAATGCTCAGTAGAGAAAGAAATCCACCTATTGATGACATGATAGCCAAAGGAATTGTTCCTCTTTGCATTGAGTTCCTAAAATCACAATACAGGTTTGCAAATCAATTTTTTAAAATGAATTTCACAGTTATTGTTATTGGATTAATAATAATTTATAACTTGACAGCTCACAGCTACAGTTTGAATCGTGCTGGGCACTCACAAACGTTGCATCTGGAACCTCTGAGCAAACGCAATACGTCATTAAACAGGGGGCTATTCCACTTCTGGTTGAACTTTTGAAAAGTCCTTCTTTAAATGTTGCCGAGCAAGCTGTATGGGCCTTGGGAAATATTGCTGGTGATGGGCCTGGAGCACGTGATCTTGTGCTCAGAGAAGGAGCTTTACGTCTGCTGATACAATTAATTACACCCGAGACTCCGGTGTCTTTTGTACGCAATATCGTTTGGACTTTGTCAAATATGTGCAGAAATAAAAATCCAGCACCTCCGTTTGAGACTGTTAAAGATGCTCTGCCATTATTAAATCGTTTACTGAGTTATCCCGACAAAGACGTTTTAGGTAATTTTATTTTTTTCATATCTGTAATAATTATTTTTGAGCATATTTAATATATGAAAAAAAACGTATTCTCATATAGTAATAAATTAAAAGATTGCTACATTTTATAAAAATATAATTTGTTTAAGATAATACAATATTTTTAATTAGGTGATACTTGCTGGGCACTTTCTTACCTCACTGATGGCCCTAACGAGAAGATCCAGGCAGTTATCGAGAGCGGCGTTGTACCAA
>JAPYZE010001575.1:0-35608 GCA_030522805.1 Leptomastidea abnormis | reverse complement strand
TATATATATATATATATATATATAGAAAAGGCTATGTAATGTACATTGCTCATTTTGTAGCAGGTCGTAAATCATATGGAATCGATGAAATTATCAACTTGTCTTGCAAGATGGATTTCAATAATAAATCTGACACTCGTAAAGGAGGGTTTTCTCACTCACTTGTATAATATATACTATACATAATAATATTATATCGCGATCCACGGTGTTGTCGGCCACACATACTTTAAAAAAAAAGAGAGATAGAGGAGAAAGAAGGGAATGTAAAAGAGTGAAACTTCATTTTCGTCCGAAACGAGAAGTAGAGAGAGAGAGAGAGAGAACAGCGTGCAAACACCGTCGTGTGTATGTGTATGTCGCAACTTTTATGCCGGCCACTCACGGTTTTCGTGATTTACAGGCGTCATTACACAACTCCGAGCTTTTTCGAACGTGGTTGAGAGAAAGAGAGAGTGAGAGAGAATTTTTAAAAAGAAAGAAAGAGAGATAGCAATATGCGAGAGTGTCACAGTAAAAAAGAAAATCTTGTAATACTACCTATACATATAAATGCGTTTGAGAGTTGTTAATCGACCGGCTTTGTAATGTTTATACCAAAACTGAATTGGTTTTTTGGCAGGAAAAGGAATACAAAAGAGTTGGAGAAAGGAAAGAGAAGTGGTGGAGTAAAGAGAAGGGGTATACCGATCGAGATAGGTCAAAATGTGGCTTTTCGCAGTTTCGCGATCAACCGGGTATGATAAAGCCAGGGACTCTCTCTTTCTCTCTCTCTCTCTCTCTCTTTCTCTTTCGCGAACAAAATACACGCCTTCCTCGAACCTTTTTATGTGTACTGCCCGGACGTAGAGTGGTTTTTTTTTTTCGTTGTAATCGTTGCTGACATAATCGCGAGCTGCTGTTATTGAAGATTATGGATTTTAAGTTTTTAGTTAATTTTCAGTACGAATGCAATAACGATATTTAAAAATTTACTTTAACTAGTTGATTTAATGATTTAGTTCGATTAGTGGTAGGTACATATGATTTATTTGGTACACGACAAAATTAATAGCTTTAATTTTTTGGCGTGAAAAAAAAAACGAGAATGAATAGTATTTAAATTATTAAACTCTGAATGCGTCACTATGCGTATTAAATAATTAAAAAGAAAAAGAAAAAAAAAAAAAAAAAAAAAAAAAAAAAAAAAAAAAAAAAAAAAAAAAAAAAAAAAAAAAAAAAAAAAAAAAAAAAAAAAAAAAAATGAATAAATTTTGATGTGTAGTCATTATTATTGCAACAATACAAATCGAATTTCATAGTGTTGTAGTATATATTATAACCCCTGCAGTTGATTCTATAAAAACTAGAACGGCAGAAGCGCGCAGGGATATTTTAAAGAATTTATCGACATTCTAATTTTAAACGTTCGACTTTTTTTTTTTTTTTTTAATGCCCCACTCACGAGACACTTGTGTGTAGTCCGATTTTTTTTTCTTCACTTTTTTTTTTTTTTAATAATCTTTTGCGGCCACAATTTTTTTTTTATTTTTCTTTACAATTTTAAACCGCATAAATATATTTATTTTTAAAAATATGTCACAATTTGATGTGTTAACAGTTTTATTGCCAACAAAAATAAATAAATAAATAAAAAGAAAACTAATACACGTATACGAAATAAATCTTAATATAAAAACTTTAAAAACCCGCATTGCAAGCTTAACAATCAAAACATAATAACCCACGAAATAAATAAAAAAAAAACACAAGATTCTTAACTGTACAGATCATACACAAAATTTTATAAAGTTTTGCGATCGCGTATACGTTTTTATCAGAGCACATATGTGTAAACATTTATATCGACATGACGCCGCTTCCATAAATTATACATCCCGAACATCGTCAAATAGTACAACGCACACACACATTTTTTTATGCCGTCAATTTTTTGAAAAAAAAACTTCACGTATCATCACGAACTGTTCAATTCGATTATCATCACAATAACTTTTTTTCTCTCCTTCACATAATTTGACGTATCTTAAGTATCCACATACGTAAATTTTGACAAACTCGCCCCCCAAACAATACAAAAAAAATACTTATAATGCATAATTCGAATCGATACCACTGTTTTGTTTATACACGTCTTATTTCTAACTCTACAAACTTATATTCCTACACACTATATATCCCACATATATTTTCATAATTTATCGTGTCAAGTTTAGGCTTCTCTCTCTATTATTCAAACAATAAAATTAAAGCTATCCAAATATGTTATTTACATTAGTATCAACTTCAGAAGCACCAAAATAAAGTGGAGTACACGAGTGACGTAAATCAGGTGTAATTAGAGCGGGGCCCGGCTACCGATAAGGCCCTCTTATACTCTACTTAAAAAAAAAACCTGCGTCCACTCACTCGTAAAAATCACTTGAAACAACAAAAGCTCGACGGTTTTTTTTTATACGTATACATTTTAAAATCTTTTTTCTTTCACATTTTTTACGCGCAATACTGCACGTCACTTACAACATTCACACGAGAGAAAAAGAAAGAGCCGATTTCCCGTAGAAGAATGACTTTTGTACAGAGGGGGTTTGTATTGATTAACATGATATAAAAATTGTGATAAGGTACTCACCTTCAAGTTTCATGCCGACCTCGAGGCACTTTTGGAACCTGCAGAAAGGACACCTCTTCCTCTGGGTCTTATCAATGTGGCACTGGCGTTCGGCAACGCACGTATACACCTTCTTATTTTGCACAGTCCGCTTGAAGAATCCCTTGCAGGACTCGCACGTAAGGAGGCCGTAATGATATCCCGACACCTTGTCACCGCATACAGGACATAATTCCTCGATCACATCCTTAGTGTCGGGAAAATCCGAGGGCCCGGGTATCGAGCCGGTAACGACTCCAACTCCAACTTGACCAGCTAAGCCTGGATGGCACATACTGCCTGGCACTTGAGCAACACTGCTATTACTACCACTCGGTTGTTGTTGTTGAGCTTGATTTTGTTGTTGCTGTTGTTGGGGTTGACCGTTTGCCGAGACGCCGGTTTGGCCAGACGCGTAGCCGGATGACTCCAGGCCGGAGCCGGCACAGCCAGTAGCGGTAGCTTGCGATCCGTTGCTGGATCCGTTGCTGCCTGGTCCTGAAGCGGATGCGTTTGCTCCAGCGGCGTTACCACCACCTCCGCCACCACCTGTAGGCGAGAACAAACTCGTGTAGACCTTCTTGCTCGAACAATTTGGCGAGTTCGTGCGTTTGAACAAATTTTTGCAGCTATCGCAATTTAGAAGGCCATATTGGTAGCCGGAGAATTTGTAGCCGCACATTGGGCAACGCTCGTCAAGGCTTGTCGCTTCGAAGAAGGCGGCTTCGAAGCCTGACATGCCACCGGCATTTGTACCGCTCTGCTGCTGCTGTTGATTTTGCGTACTGCCGGCATTTTGGGATTGGGAGCCCTGACCGAATTGGCCGTGGGACTGCTGTTGGGACTGTTGGGGGTGGCACATATTCGAGGCTGGGCTCTGGGCACAGTTGCCATAAGGCGAGGGACTGTATTGGTGCTGGGATTGATTTTGTTGTTGCTGTTGATTTTGCTGTTGTTGCTGGGATTGTTGTGGCGCGCCGCCGGCGCCTTGCGGACTGCCCTGTGGGCTTAGGTGGAACGGCGACATGTTTAGGGATATGAGGCCCGAATGCTGCTCCATCTCCAATAACATATCAGCCGTTTGCTGGATTTGCTGGGCGACGTAAAGCCGGACAGCGCTTGGGCCTCGGCGTTTTTACGCCTCGGCGCAACATGCAGATTTCGCTGCTGTTTGTCACACGGCACTAGGAGCCGGTTATTTCACCACTACCTTGTGTGTGTTTTGAAAAAGCCAGTGGTATTTTTTTACTGCCAGCCACACACAGGGGAAAGGGAAAGGAAAAAGGGAAAAACAGGGAAAAAAGTTTTAGCTGAATTTGCCTCTGAGATGACAAACTAATCGTTGATGAAAAAACCCTCTGTTCCTTTTTCTTTTTAAATTTCTGATGTAAGTTTAAAAAAAAAGAAGACCAAAGCGTTGGTTAAAAAAAGAGAGCAACACGTCACTAGTCAACAACACGCGGCACAGCAGACGACGAACACTTGTACGAGTGCGTCCGAAGCATATTCGATTAAGTCGAAAAACTCACTGACAGGATTTCTTCCTATATTTAAATACATGTACTAGTAGTCACACTGTGTATCGAGATTTTATTTTAATAAAATTTTTTTTTAATTCTGTCAACAGTCGTAGTCGCGCACTGGGGATTAATTATAAGTGCAACGTAGATAATGAAAAAACAGAAAATAAAAAAATAAATGTATAATAATAAGGCAGGGATATCGATGTCACACAGCACTTTTTAATAAACTCCGAAGTCACTGAAGAGAATAAGTTAACACCGAATGATAATTTAAAAAAAAAAAAACACTTTTACTGGTGGTAATAACTGTAACCAGAACTATTATAACTGGTTCAAACAGAAGTTTAAGATCGTTGATGTTTTTAAAGTAGCACCGGCCTGCGGCGTTAATTAAATCGTATGTACACACGAAAAAATTAAAAACTCCGTTTTAATTCACTGATGGTACAAATACACAATTTTTTTTTCGTTTTTTTTGTAACTGCTGTTATTTAAATGTGTAGGTATAACTGCTGGTAAAATTTATGCAATAAACTTAAACAATTGCGTGTGTGTGTCTGTATGTAATAGCCGGGATAGCAAGAATCGCGACAACGACAACGAAGACGACAACTCGACAGCACGACGTCCGGCGTGCCACTAGTCGAAGAGAACCGTCCTCCTCGCTTCCTGAAGGGCTCTCTCAACTCGCGTGTTTCTCTTTCTCTCTCTCTCTCTCTCTCTCTTTCTTTCTCACTCTTCTCTACTGCTGTCCGCCAACAACTATACAGTCGTAGTCGTCGTCGTCGTCGTAGTCCCCACCCTTCCTTCCTTCCGTCCTTATCTCCCTCCTCCTCCTCCTCCTCCTCAGCCACTACTACTAGCAGTGGCGGCTTCGGCAGTGGTAGTGGTGGTAGCGAGGGAGGGCGTACAAGCTCAATTCGCTCTCGCTCTCGTTCGTATATATATATTTATATACAGCAAGTCCTCCGCGCCGGCGCTTCAATTTTCAAAGCGAAACTTCACACACCGGCTTTAATAATAACTGATGTATACTACTGGGCCCTTTAAACTTCTGCAACCCCTTAATATCCTCATGATATACTGAAGCTTTTTGATACACCAAAGTTCAAAACTTGATAACTTATACTTTGATGGCACACGATGTATAAGAAGAATTTCGATTATACTCTGTGTACTCTATAAACTTCAACGAAAGAGCCGCGAAGACCAAAAACGCGACGTTAAAGGCGGTGTAGTATATACTACAACACAAAATACACAGTGCAAGGCACACGGCGCGGCGCGCGCGGCATAAGTGAAAGTGATTCAGCGGGCGCGCATGCCACTAGCCCCCGAGAGAACGAACGAACGAACGAACGCGGCGTATACACCACCACTACCACCAGGTGCTGCTGCTATACGAGCCGCCGTTTTGCCGCCACCGTCACCGCTGCTGCTTTTCAGTATTAAAAAGCCCATGAGAGGAAGAAAGATAGAAGAATTACAGCACAGTATACGAGGGGCAAAGAGAGAGAAAAGAGAGAGAGGACCGCGTGGTGTAGCGGGGAGAGCGGGGGTGGAGTGAGTGAGTGAGAGAGGTTACGGGGTGAGAGGGGAAGAGCGACGATGACGGGGTAAGGGGAAATGTACGTATATACATGTATATAGAGTGGAGAGGCCGAGGCGGTGGCGGAGCAAAAGCAGCAGCAGCAGCGGATCGAGCAGCGGTGGGGTTGACCTACTTACGGAACCAGGTCTATGTCGGCCGTAGAAGTATTGTCCGCTCGCTCGCGCTATACTTGTGCTACGAGAAAGACAGAGAGTTAAAGAAAGAAAGAGAGAGTGAGTGAGTGAGAGAAGCTTACATGTATCTACTGTGTGTATGTAATCGTATACATATGTGTATGTATGTATGTATGTATGTGTATGTGTGCCTCTCTTTTTTTTACGTCTTCGCGTGTGCGTGATAAATGTATGTATGGATGTATTGCGAGAAGGGGGCCTGGATAAATATGTACGTGTGTGCGTGTGTATGTGTGTTAGGGCGCTACGAGTCGATGTAATACGCACTTAATGTCCTGTGGAGGTATGCTTCGATTGGATGATACGATATGTATATACGTATGTATGTGTATGTGTATGTGTGACGAAGGGAGTCGCCTTTGTTTTCGACGGCGAATTTCGATGCAAGAAGCATAGCATAGTCGGAAATGCGAAAAAACAAAGATGATTAAATTATTATTTTTTTTTTTTTTTTTTGAGCTTAAGGTATTATGGATGATGTTTGAGCTAAAATTTTTTATGAGATGTGGATTCAATTGATTTGTGATAAGTTGCGTGCAGGTGCTGGATAAAAAGATAGGTAATAGTGTATGTGGTCTAGACACCATATTAGTTTTTTTTTCTTTCTATGCTTTACTTATTATTTCTAGTTGTGTAGTAATATAAAATTGCTCATTTTTAGATTACGACATTTTTTGTAAGCTGTGAGAAAGTTTGATTTTCACCTATTGTTTTTCCGAGTGACAATACAAATTCGAGAAATTATACGAATCAGAATGTCATCTTAAAAAATTATTCATGCTTTATGGTTACCGAATATAGTGTTTTTTACTGTTATTTTAAATTTTGAAATTTAAATGCTGGATATATGAAATTATGAAATTTTAATATATTCCTGTAAGAACTCAAAAAGTTCAGTTCACAGTGTTGAATGAGCAAATACAAATAATAGAAGTAATTTTAACGTCAGTAGTCTAATAAAAATCGTTTTATTTATTATTTTCCTTGAAATAAATATTTTATTATTAAAAATCTTGTATATTAAAGTTTTACTAACTTCTTCAAGTTCTAATTTTTTACACTTTAATATTAACAAAGTGGCCTACAATTTTATATAACAGACGATTAAACTTTTTTTTTCTCAAGGAAACAAAAATAGACTTATTGGTATTACGTTTTGATACTATACTAATAATTTTTATCTATTGAAAAAAAAAAATACATGAATAAAAATCAAATTTATACTACTATAAAAAATAATTTTGTATATTTGAAGGATACAGAATAAAAATGATTTCAATAGAGATCATATAAACTTCAGACACGAGAACGTCCATCCCTTGTGAATACAAATAGAAAAGAAAAAAATTTTTTCAATATCTCTCTATTCAAATTACAATTTATTTGATTCTCACAGGGAGCATTGCATTTTGAAATATTCAGCCAATAAAATTGAATATACTCATATATGATCTAAGGACTTTTTATTTACAAAGCATATCATTTTTTTTATACGCTCAGAAAATTTTTAATAAAATCAGATACAACTTTTGTTATTCACTATTAAAAAGAACTTTTTATAAAAAGTATAATTTATATTATTATAGCGTACTCAATTTAAATATTTATATGAAAATTAGAAATAAGTTTATGGAGTAAAGACCTAGTAAATCTCATTATTGCAATACTCAAATTTTTATGTAACAATCATATTGTAATTAAAATTCAGTAAATTGTTTAATAAAAATTAAAAATTTTAAATACTAATAACCATACCATAATAATTCAAGGTAATCATTAGGAATTACTATAATTTAATTGCTTTAACTAATTTACTCCAATAAAAATAACTTGAACTCATAAAAAATATCCAAAACTTATCTAAATTCTAAAAAAATCTCAAAATCATTAAAAAATTAAAAAACCAACAACACTATCCAAAAAAATGCGTTTTATCCAAACTAAAAAAATAGCAATATATATCCCAAGCACACAAGGGGGTGATAAAAAGAGAAAAAGAGAGAGGTAGAGGGAGGGAGATTGAAAAAAAAGGAGCGCGCTTGCGCGCAGCGTAACATTCGCGCGCCGGCTTGACGGCGGCAGCGCGCACGAGAAAAGCAATCTCGAGACCTTCGATAAGTAGGTCGAAGCGTGCGCGCAGTCGCGAAAGAAAGAGAGAGAGAGAGAGAACTAACGACAGAGAGGGAGAGCTATATGAAAAATCCCTCGCGGAACCCCCGCACGCTCAAGCTCGTGCAGCAGCAACAGCAGCGTTCTCGCGTTTGCGTTCGCCTCGATATATACACATACACACACACACGTCGCAAGCAAGCGCCGCGGCCTCGCGTCCGTTTTCGCGGTCTCCCTCTCGATATCTTTTTCTCTTTCTCTCTCTTTCTTTATACCAACGTCCCTGTCTTCTCTCCCCCCTCCCTCACCCCTTTACATTTATACTATATACTCTTATTGTTTTTCCAACGCAAGATCAGCGTTGATCGGACGCTTATATGTTAAGGCTTTTTTTTTCTTTCTTGTATGCATGTCTGTGTGTGTGTGTGTGTGTGTGTGTGTGTGTGTGTGTGTGAGCTCGTGCGTTTAAGTTGTGCTTGGAATTAAATTGGGTGGGGGTAAATTGGTGCGCGTGATAAGAAAAATTCATAATTTTCTTGCGACTTATGAGCCGTGTGTCTTTGAATTTTTTTTTTATAGGATTGAGTTTTGATTATTATGTTAGAAACGTCTTTGAGAGATGACCTTGTAATTTTGTAATTTTTGAGCTTTTTTATGGTTATAATACACATTTTGCAATTTAATAAAAAATTAATAGAAAATGATATTTTTATGTAAATTTATTTTTGGTGCAAATAGAAATTAGAATCTATTTACGAAATTGAGATGAATTTATTTTGCATTAGTCCTTGTTACAAAAAAATCAAATTTTCCATTAAATATTAAATAATAAAAGTATCTATATCTTACATGAGCCAATAAATGTATAAAAAAAAAAAAGAAAAAAAGATACAATGAGTACAGTCAAACGATTTCTTTGCAACCATGAAACTTTTGTCATGGTCGAGAATTTATAGCATTTCCTCGACTACATTAAGGAAGGGTGGAGTATGCACAGAAAGAGAGAGAGAGAGAGAGAACTGCTATGTTAGCAGACATTTGTTATTGCTTTCACAACGTAGTGGCCTACTTTAATTAGATTTTTCTCATTACGTATGGATAAGAAAACTCGGTAAAGTAAATGTCAATCATAAGTAAAATATATTTAAGTAAATGCCATGTATATTTTTCATACTTTTTTTAATATTTATATTCTGTAATACGCCTATAGCAATGGAATTCGCATAGTAGTACCTCATTAATCTATTATTAAAGAATTTACTATAAACATAGTCAAGGAAAATTAATAATGAAATATTTATAAAACGTAAATAGTATGTCGAAATTAAAAGGAAATCTATTAAAATAATAAAGAAACTATATTCAAGTTTAAAATCCACTGTGAAAAAATGAGAATCTGGCCAAAAACAATCATCACCATCAGTAAGCAAAAAACAAAAAATTTTTATCCAGAAGTAGTCCATAACATTAAGTACAAAAAAAAAGTATTTTTTCACATGTAGGTCGCGTTTTCATATATGATTCTATTAATAAACTTTGACTGTCCCAGCCCTACTCTTTACGCGTTACACATATGTATATATATACATCGATCAAAGCAATCTCCTGAAAGACATAAACACACACAGACACACTACGTTGGTATATGAATACGTAAGGGAAGAGTCATAGGAGAGAAAAAAAGGGGGAGAATGACTTTTCGCGTCCGCAAAAGAAACCAGCCAAGAGAAAGATCAGTTCGAGCTACAGAGAGCTCCTTGGAATCCCGGGATAAGAGAGAAAAAGAGAAAATTGGAGGGGTTCGTTGGAATACAAATCTTCTCGCCCTCGACCAAGAGGCTTTCCTTTTGCCCGGATCGATTCAACAAGCAAGGGAGAAACTTTTTATGGCTGATACACGCCTTTACGGACGCGCATTTTCATCTTTGAGCTGTACTTGAGACGCGGTTTTTCCTTATCACCTTTTGACATTTGTTGGTAGGGAATTTGTTGTGCTTTCGACGAATGCGATGCTCTGATGTCGATGGGAATTTTTTGAAGGATACTTATTTTTAATTTTATATTTATTATACAATTATTTTGAGAAATCATACCAAGGTGAAGGTTGTATTTTGATTTTGTGCATCGATAAGGTCAGTTATTTTATTTTTTTGGTTCATCAAATATTTACTCAAATACATTTTTATCATACGAAGTCCTCCATAGCTTCGTTGAATATGTTAAAAATATATATTTAGCCTTGAAATGTTGTTCCTTTTTTAAAATTCGTATTACAATTTTGCTTAGCAAATTTTTATTAAGAAAACCACATAGCGAACAAATTATTTTACAGTCAAAGAGAAAAAAAAATAAAAATTTTACAAAATACCTCATCGAAATTCATTGGAAGGATAGTAAGAGGCCCCCTAACGGAAAAATTACTGCAACAACAACAGCAAGAACAACAACATGTATATATGTCTCGTAAGCAACAAGAGTCCGTTTAAAAGTACGTAGTAGTACGCGCATTGTTTACCGGCCAATTATAATACCCTCCCCCCATCGACCAAGAGTCGGCGCATAAATCACTCCCTTTTTAATTAACTTATTTCTCCTCGGCGCGTAAAACAAAAAAAAATGTATATATATTTATCCGTCATTTCGCAATGTGCTTTTGTTTCTCAACAGCAGCATACATACGCCATTGAGCGATATCTTGATAGTGTAGTTTACGAGCCCTTTATAAATTCTGGACCATACTTGCAAGCTCAATATTGCAAGCTCGATTAAGTCAATGATTATTTATTATTTTGGATGAGCAATAAGGGTGTGTCTTTCCAGCTATTTAGCATCAGGAAAAAATTTTAAAGGAGCAAAATAGAGACATGCTTCGTTGTGATGATGATGCGCAACATTTAACGAGCTTTAGTCTGGGATGAAGATCCAGCCAGGCGATATCTCTCTCCTCGACTCGGTGCAATTCTTGCGCGAGAATTACAACGAGGCGAATCTGAAGACGCTCCCCTGTCAACTTTTTCCAGGCTTGAGAGTAAGAGTCTTTTAAGATATGAGGAGATAGTCTGATTGACGATCGGAATAATGTTATAAAGCTTGAATTACAATCGTAAATACGTATTAAACACTATAAGCGCACGATTTCTAATATGAATTTCTTCATTATGCTGTATAAATGATTTATTTATTTTAACATGATGTCTTAAATTTTTTTTTAATATTTATGATTTAAAAATTATCAGCTGTATTAAAAAACGTTTAATTTAGACAAATTTTTTTTTTAAATATTTGATTAACAATAATTAAAATAACGTTAATAAGAAATTTTTTAGAAAAAAATCTGAAAAGAATTTTTTTTTTTTTAAATCAAAATATTAAAGAATATTATCTAACCAGCGTAACGAGCTATCTCACTTATTACGGTAATACAGCGTGAAAAAGTGAAAAGTTACGTGCGCTTGCGTATATAAAGACGAGAGTGACGAGACGATCGCGAGAGTGAAAGAGCAAAGTAAAATAGTAGGAGGGAGGGGGGTAGAAAGAGATAGATAAATGTGACGGAGAAAGTAAGCACGAGATTCTCTTTCATTTGCGTATGTATATATACGTATATATACGCAAGCTTACATATCTATGTGTTTGTATACGAAAGAAAGAGAAAGGATACCATACGACACACGCTGTTGGAATATCTTCTTGCTTGCTTGCTTGTGAGCCCAGGACATTGCGACTATAAGACGACGAAGACGACGACGAGCCACTCCCTCCTTTGCACCCGCTCTCTGTTCTGGTTTTTTTGCTTTTATATTACGACTTATTCGGCAAGAGTTTCTGAATTTTTTTTTTTATATTTGGAAGTGGTTAAATGGGATCGCAATATTTTTGCGACAGCTGCGTTATGCGTAGGATATGAGTAGGAGAGGACTAAGAATTTAAAAAACAGAATGTAAAGTATTATTGTGGTTATTTAGGAAAAATATAAGGGGTAGAAGTAGTTTGTGAAAATGTGTACAATAGAGTAATGTTGGTTAATTTTTTCTTTAATGTACATGAATTGTGGTTTTTGTTGAAGATAAAAATTGTAATAATTATGCAGGTTAAGGAAGAACTATGATGCAAGTTTAAAAATTTGTTGAATTATGTGGGTTATGCATTTTGTCAATATTTAAAAATATAACAAAAATTTATTAAATACAACTGAGAAAGTAATTTTAATTTTATGTAATTTGAGTAAAAATAATTTTATTAAATTATGATAATGATAATTTAATCGATCAATCAATAATAAAAAATATTTTAAAAAATTTAAACAGAAAAAAAATATTCCAAGGTCAAACTCTTCTTCTTATCACAAAACTCATTTATACATAAAAATAAATGCAATATTAACTAAAACATCATCAATTAAATCATCGATTGAAAAAAAAAAAGAAATTATCCAATTCTTGCCCAATATCAATTTTTTCATTACACACAAGCACCTCGTTCATTAAAATATTATAAAATCATTCGCTAGAGGCACAGAAGAGCCTCATAAGCAAGTAAAAAGAGAAAAAAAAAAAGAGGGAACGCGAAAGCAAAGCCGAGTGAAAGAGAGAGTGACGAAGAGAGCCGCTTAACGTTATAATACACACGAAGGCAAAAGAGGTGGCGGTGGTGGTGGTGGCGGCAGTATATACGCGTTCGCTCGAGAAACCACCAGGGCTCTCGCATACACACACAGACACACATTTATACACATCCACATATCCATACATACACATACACACACACACACACACACACACACACACACACACACACACACACTTACGAGCAAGTATAACCACTCTCCCTCTCTTTCTTTCTCTTTCTGTCTAACTCATTCCAATCCAAGCTCGCAGCCTCTCTTTCTTTCAGTCTCGCACTCTCCACCTCCATCGAAGCACCCCACCTTGTCGGAGCTCGGGCGCGCGCGCGCTCTCTGACTAAAAAATCTGGTGGGGAGACCCACTGACCTACTTTGGCTTGAGAACATGACGCAGCCAGGCGGCTGCCGGCTCGCTCCCTCTCATTACATATACACATATATACCCACACACACATGCTGAGTGCGCGTATATCCTTTTCTAACATATACTCCGTGTCTTTCCCTCGACTATACATGCGCAACAAGGATATACGGTATGCGGTGTGTATGTGTGTGTGTGTGTGTATGAAGCGTTTTTTAAATGTATGCGAGATATCGTTGTGTGTTGCCTTTTTGTCCCTCTCTATATCGTGCTTGCATGAGAGTGTATACGTAATGTTACGCGGGAGGGTATCGCTTGCTGCTCTTTTACTTGCTCTTGCGACTTGTCTTTGTCCATCGAATTATACCTCCTCCTCATTCGTTCTTTAATTATGTCGCCGCTATAAACTGATTTCTTTTTTTTCTTTGTATATTTGTTCTTATTATTTTTTTTTTCATCTTTATAAGAACTTATGTCGATGAGATTTACTACACGATGTGTGTAGAAGAGTAAAAAAGCTTAAGAGAGCTTTTTATTCTTACGTCTATTTCTATGTCATTCAGCTTCCACAAATTAATGATGGGATTCTCGAAATCGATTTTGTTGAATGACTATACAGTAGGGTATTTCCTTTTATTGCACATCTTTTCATTTATAAAATGTTACTTGATCGAGTTGACTCGTGTTAAATTATTCGTAAAAGTGAGCTTTCAGAGCTTGCGTGAGAAGAAAACATTTAAAATTTCAAAAAAATTATGTGCAAATTTTTCTTACGTACAATACTTAAGACTATTATCAAAATTGCTCATCAAGTTTTAAATTAAAAATAATGAATTTAATTTTGGCAAAAAATCAATTTCTTAAAAAAAAACTTGACAAGTATTGCACAAAATATAATCCATCCGTCACGTGTACTAAGAACAATACGCATAGAAAATAAGCCATCAGAGACAAACAATAAGTTATTCTTGCAAATAGAAAAAAATAAAAAAAAAATCATCCAACACACCTTTGCGAAAATTATCACGTCGCTTCTGTCGCTCCTCTTTTGTAGAGTTAATTTTGTTATTAACTCTCTCAATTATTAAATTGCGCAGATACACCATAAGCTTCCGTTTAAATCTATATACCACGCCCATCTATCGAAAGCTCACACTATACGACATTGCAATTTTTAATTGAAATTAAATTTTTAACGTCTAACTATAAGCATTTAGTATACACACAAGCTCTCACACACCCTCGCTATGTATTTATATATACCGTCTTTATTTCTCTATGCTCTTGGTGCAATTATTGTAATTTATGCACACCGGCATGTTCGCCGAAAAATACATTTATGTACGCTTACATACGCTATAACGCAGGAAATGGTAAAGAAAGAGGTGTACTCAGCAATGGAGCTTATTGAGGGGGGAAAGAAGGAGGTAAGAGAAAGAAAAGACTCATTGTTCTTTACGTATATGTATTTTCGCCTTTTTCCTTTATAATATCCTCGCGAATGAAAGTATAGTGGCAGTACCTATATAGTAAAGGATATGAATAAATGATTTTCGTTTGGAATTTCAATGGGTGCGTGTATTACCGAAATAAATAGTAACGCGATATTTCTACGTATATTTTTTTTAATTTCATTTTTCTATAACAATAAGTTCAAGTTAATTCATTTAATCAGTCACTTCAATTCGAAGTATTACGTTATTGTAATACATATTACCTTCAACGATCAAAATATCCTAAAACCTATTTATAAGACTTGAATTTTGATTAAAGCTTAAAATACAACACACATATCAGTATATATATAGTAGCAATTCCTATACATCAAATATTATAATTTCCCCAAGTATATAGAATAAAAATTTTTCTCTCACGTCCTTCAACGATTCACCTTATTGTATATCTTACAATATCCAAGGTCAGTAAAATATCGCGCATCTTCCAAACGAAAATATACCTATCATCCCAAGAAAAAAATCTAATTCCATCATCATTTAAAGGTCGACCTTTACCATGGATGCGCTCTGTTTTCTCTCCATCATTTTACCTGAAAATCATGTCCATTATGTATGTATGTATGTATATCTATCGCAGCAAAAGCTGCAGCTAGAAAATCGCGGGGGAGAGCATATGCACACATATATACATTGAACGAGACTGTGTGTATAAAGAGAGAGAGAGAGCAAGCGAGAATCAAATTAAGAACGCGACCCTGGCATCGAAAAGCCGCACGTGTAACTAAAGAGAGAGAGAATCGTTCTAGTACGCGAGTGCGCACACTCTTTCTCTCTCTCTCTCTCTCTCACTCGGAAAGGGGTAAGGTCTTCACTGTTTGTCCTACCTCATCTGTACTTATAACATAATACAATTTTTTGAATAATTTTAGAACACATGAATTGCAAAAAAAAAAAATTATTAAATTTATTTTAACTGTACGCAAAACCAATAACTCTTCAAATTCACAACAGGTGCGAGAAAAAAAATCACTCTAATTTTCCGCTCCCCTTACCCTAATTTCCAAATACATTGTAGTAAGAGCTTAAAAACTCCGATTAGAAATCTTTAACATACATATTACATACATACTCATCGTGGGAGCGTCAAATGTTACGGAAGTACACCTGACCCCTTCTTCTATCCTCAATTGTTCTCACAAAAAAAAAAGAAAGACCTTTGAATTTCTCTCAAGCTAAGTGAAATTGAAATTTCGCGGCATTATATACAGTGTGCATATACCAGAAAGTAGTTAAAAGGGGTGGGGGGGGGGGGTATTATAATACATCTCTCACTTTCGAGCAGCGTTACGAAACGTACATATATACTCAATTCGAATCAAGGCTAATGGTAAAAGGGCTGTGTTTGTAATGCGGTGTAATACAATGGTAACCGAATGCATAGTGAAAGTGCGCGCCCTTTAATTTCATCAAACATCATCATCATCATTTTTGGCCTTGCATTGAAAAGGTAAAACGGAAGTGACCCTTCGATCGAATGAGAAATCCTCTATTCCTACACGCCTACACATCGAATATATTAATAGTACAATTGGTATTATATACATATATCGACAAGAGGGTATATATATATACCTACAGATTCATTTGCATCCTGCCATATATGTATATATCCTTATCAATGGCACGCGACGCGTGGGAAATTTGGGGGGGATATCCCTCTTGGGATGTAATAATATATAGAGTAGTAGTAGTAGTAGTCGCATACGATGAACATCTGAAGGGTTTATGATGCGTGGGAGGATGAGCAGTTGTTAGAGTAAAGCAGCAGCAAGAGCTATTGTCGAAAAATCGGCCAAGAGACTAGAGAGGCTTAGAATACTATATGTACACTACCTGTTCTCTCTCGTTCTCTCGATACATATACCTGCACCCCACGGGGATAAAGGGATTGCGAGAAAGAGCAGCAGCAACAACAGCAGTGGTAGTGTGGGTAGGTAAGAGTATTATGGATATATGTACCTGAACTATATATAAGAAGAGAGAGAGAGAGTTGGATACCTCTTCTTACATTGCCTCCGTGGTGGCTGATCCCTTTTTTCGAGGGAATTGAGAAAGGTGCACGAATGAGACCCCTTCTTGAGCAGATGGCTCATCCTTCTTTCTTTCTTTCTCTTTCGCGATCAAGACCGATCGGTCCTGATAATGTGTAAGAGTTATATAGGAAAGAAAATTATGACTATAGGAAGTGTGGGTACAAGAGAGAGAGAGAGAGAGAGAGAGAGAGAGAGAGAGAGAGAGAGAGAGAGAGAGAGAGAGAGAGAGAATGGTTTTGAGAAATAGAGAGAAGAAGAGGGTATAGGTAAGAACGAGTAATGAGTCAAACTTAAATGAACCAAGATGTTCGTCTTTATGACTAAACGAGGCTAATCCTTCTATTCCTTATAGTATACTTTCTATATATATAATGTTTGTCTTACACTTTCGCGTTCGGCAATTTCTGCTATGTTTGTCTAACGCTTTCTCGCTTTAGCTCTCTTTTTTTCTTCCTTTTTTTCTTTCTTTTAAATTTGTAACTATAAGCTTTAACTCGTATGTGAAAATATAAACGAAGAATAATATCCAAACTCACAATTATCACAGACTATATACTCGTAAACACACATTAGAAAATAATAATAAAAAAAAATGATATTTAAAAAAAAATATATATATTATTTTTAGCACCCCGCAACCAACAGACAAAGTAGTAGTAGTAGTATGTAGTACAGCAGCAGATCAGCCTTGTGCCATTTGAATATAGTGCTAGTGTATAAGCGTAATGAGACAGCTCACACTATATATAACAGTGTATGTGTGTGTGTGTGTGTGTGTGTATGTATATGTGTGTGTGCTCACTTATCAATGCTAATACGGCAATATAACGTCATTTAGAAACCCGCACATATACAACAGCGGCAGCAGCAGCATCCTTCCTCTTATACAACTTTTACCTCGCGACATTCCCCTCCTTATACTCAACCCCTTCCATGCACAACTATTCTTTATATATTACCCTAAGGGCTGAGATTTAACCCTCTTGTCCTAATATATATATATTTTTTTTCAACTTGGGTCTCCATCCCTCCCTCCCTTTGTTTTATTTTTCTCCGCCCCTCTCTGGATCGCTCTCTCTTCTACATGCTTTGTTTGATTTCACGATATGCGGCAGGTTAGTTCTTTTACCTGCTTCCTACGCTCTCTCTCGTTACTATTTAACCCTAACGTATATAAAGGGAAAAAGAGGAAGAGAAAGAATGATGAGACAGCCTCAGGCCGACAGGTATATATATATTAACGCGATTGCGTGAAATTACGTGAAATTCGATCGTGTACGAGCTGAAACTCTTTTTTTCTCTCCTCTTTTCTCTTTCCTTCGTCTTCTTCTTTCTACTTAAGTGTATTCTAATTATAATAGTTTTTAGTCGCTTCCGCGAACTGAACCGGGCATTAAGCGCTTAAAAAAACTAAGATTGGACTTGCCTCTTTTTCATTTTATCCTTTTTTTTTTATTTATTTTTATTTTATATTTTATGGCGCGACTGAGCTGTACTTAATTACATAGAAGTGCGATGTTTTTCAAATAAAGAAAAAAAAATATAAAAGACTTAAGTAGTACTAAGATGCACGAATTCTAAGAAATTAATCATGTTTATTATGACAAGTATATCTAACTATATTTTTTTTATATAATTTTTTAATTAAGACCTTAAAGTAATTTTATTAAAGTTTGATACGTCAATAGATCCTAAATTTAACAATTTATTAAAAATAAAAAAAATAATAATTCAACAAACTTTTAAATTCCCTTCAATAATGCCTCAATCAACGTATCTAGATAAGACATTAGCTTTCGCAACCGCAAAATTATACAATAGCCAATATAAAAAGATTTGCGTGACGAAACAAACGATACAAGCTTATACACGCACGCATTAACGCACAAGCATGAAGCCTATAAGCCTTAGCATACCCGAAGAAGGTACCAAAGCAGCGATGAACTTGATGACTCCGCCTCGGGTCTCTCAAGTATATATACCTATATATAATGGTCCAACAACTCCACCATCAATTTCTCTCTTTCTCCCCTCAATCTTTATCTCTTTTTTCTTTCTTTCTTTCTTGAATCACGTATAAATACATTGATTTTTTTTCTTTTAGCTGACTAAACGTTACGTGTCCAGGACCTAAGTTTAAGATCCTATTGAATACGATAGGATAGATAAATTTTTTTTCATATTGAAGTAATACTATAAAACATAAAAATACAAGTATACATAATACTCAGCTACTATCGGTGAACGTATATAGCAGAGAATTTTACTTGTGTAATTATTACCTACTTCTTGTCGATTATTTATCGAAAATTAGTAATTATCTATATTTACGTTTTGTAGGTATACCTACATATACTCGCGTTGTATGTTTGTATATACTTAAGTTGATAATAAGCAGATCACGAAATCTCATGGATTAGGAAAAAGATGATAATTAACATGGAATATAAACAGTGGGCCCTCTACTCGGTAAGTATTACTACAGCGAGTATTCAATATATATGTATATTTGAAAGTATAAACGGGTGCTCTCGCGAGAGAGAGAAAGAGCATATATGCGCGCGGGCGACGACGAGGCACAAAGAATCTCTTTGAAATCATTTTTCCTTTGTTCGCGCGCATGTATGTAATATGTACGTATACATACATATACATAAACGAGGAGTAGGGGGGGGGGCAATGCAGAGGAGAAGGTAAGGTATAGAGGGGAGAAAAGGGAAGGCGATATCCCATCATGTGCGAGAGCGCGATACTTTGTCTCGTATATAGAGACCGATTGCCAAACGAAATAAGGAAAGAGAGAAAGAAAGAAAGAAAAAAAGAAGCGGGAAAATTAACGTGCGCGCGCGAGAGATCTTTACCGCTCTCACTTTTTGGGTTTTATTTGCTTGGCGGCAATATAAGCAGCAGCAATAAGTAGCAGTATATAGTAGCCCTTCGAGTGAAAAGGATCCGCGGGCTTCCTCAAAACTCTCTCGCCGATTGCGACTGGTATAAACTGTAGAAGAAAAAAAGAGAGGGGAAGAACGAGAGAGCGATTCGAAAAAAAAGAGGGTCAAACGAAAGCGAAACTCTCGCGATCGACTGTAATAGGTGTGACGAGTTTGTCGAGGAGCCGATGGAGACAGAGAGAAAGAGAAAAAAAAGGAAGAGAGGGGGAATTTGAGCGAGTGAGAGTAAGAGAGAGAGAAGAGGCGGACGCGTTTGTACGAAAGTGAAAGCTCTTCTGACCCACTGACGCTGAGTCGTCGATATAGCGAACTCCTCGCGTCGCACACCGCAGACACACACGAAAAATCCCAAAAGACGAGTCTGTAGGTACCTACTAGAGAGTTAAAAAAAAAATATATATAATTTTTTAAGGTGGGTGATTCTCTTGGGTTTGACTTACTTTTTTTTTTATTTTTACTGATTCGCGTCACGTTTGAAGATGTCAGAAAGTTGAGTAAATTTATGACTTCTTTTTTTTTTCGTTAATTTTACTTACGTAATAATTTTGATGTGGATTAATTTTTGGATTAACGATTATAGTTATTTCACAATAATGATTTAGAAATGTGGCTTATAAGTTTCTTAATAGTTTTTTCTTCTCATTTTTAAATGATTAATGAATTTTAACTAAATTTTTTTTAAGGATCAATATATATTTTATAGGTTAAAAATAAACCTTTGGTAAATTCGTGTACTAAGGTAATTAGTAAAATTTACGTGTCAGTCAAAATTTCAAAAAATAAAAAAAAAAAGAAATCAACACGTAACCAACTATATTAGCTTTCACACTATTCATACAAAGTATCTAATATAAGCTAGGAAAAACTAAACTAAAGCAAGTGTAGAAAGAAAAAAAAATTAAAGATCACCAAGTGAAACTCGATATACTTTTTTTTTTGTTTAACCCCGTGCTAAGATACATAATTGTTTATCAAATGAAACAGCAAGTGTCGCAAGGCCACGTAGTAGTCTGTTGGTATACAAACACATACACATCGAGGTCTTGTTCTTTTATTTTTTTTCTTTTTCAATTACCCGTATATATGCCGAGGGCTTTTTTGTATTTTTCTATTATCGGTACGGTGTATGTTATTACACGCACACACACAAATGCAATATGCCTAAGATTGAGAAGCAAATCACGAAGAAGAAAGGGTATATACATCTAATTTTTCAGCAAGGGCATCCTTGATATTCTCACGAGTCATCTTCATCTGTTGCAGTCTGTATTTATAATAAGCAAATCAAGCAACAACTTAAATCTCAAGATCACCCAGTGATCAACAATCTAACTCACAGCAACACAGGAGACAAAAATTTTACTGATAAGAAATTGCGAAAAATTAAATCTCATTATTATCGATCGTCTTGTTATTGCATAATATATAACTTGAAAATTTAATACAATCCACAGAATACTATACATATCTGTAAAAAGACAAAAGTATACAACTGCAGTGTGCTAATGATGCAACCTTCGTCATAACTGTCAATTTCCAAACAATGCCCGAAAGTAAGAAGAAGAAGAAAAAAAGAAGAACGAAGTGCATATAATAAAAATGTAGCTCTGAAAAAAGAACGATACATATACGTACATACGTACATTGCAGCTGAGCAAACACATATAGGTACATACATATAACCAAAAGTAAGAGAAGAACATTATTTTTGTCGTTCCCGGTGTCGTTTCGAAATATCTGAGACAGAGAGGATAAGAGGGAGGGAAAAGGTACAGTCGATTGAAAAAAAAAATGCAAATGGCACATTGTTGTTGAGAGCGAACGATGAAATAATAATAAAAAAAAAAAGAAAATGGAAAATATTGAAAGACAAGAAAAAAAATGCACAACCACATTTTGCCATAGTACCTGTAATATGGTGTATAAGAGTAAAATTGAGAAAGGCGAAAGGTCGATGGTTATGTGCAGTTGAAATGAAATGTTGAAAATGAAAAAAAAAAAGAATTTGAAGATCAGAGTGCCGACTATGTCGTCTATGGGGAGGAGAGAAAATGTTTAAGTTACGCTACGGGGGGTGGATCTCTACTCTAGTAACTGTTGTATATACCCTCCCTCACAATAACTTAGGTAGAGTCGAGGGTAGAGTAGTAGTAGTATATGTATATCTAAACGTGGATAAAACGCAAGAGATATACATTTAGTAAAGAGATAGTCTCGTGTAGCACACAGAAATCTCGATGCATTCAATTTTCTCTATCGAGTAGCAATAGCAATAGCAGAAATGCATAGCACTCAATGAACGCATCTACATACATAAATTACGTATGAGCTAGAGAGCAGGTAAAATATCTCTTGCGTATATATATACAAGAGAGATCAAGCAACTCTCTCTCTCTCTCTCTCTCTCTCTCTCTTTTCGATCTAGTAATATCGCGTCTATGTTATACAGGAGATTGCACGCGTATGTGCTCTCTCTTGCTATGTCAGAGAGAAGCTAATAGAATTTGAGATTCGTTGTATTGTTCGGTGATATTTTATCCTGTACAGTAGGTATATGTATACCTATGAGATTCGTTTTGTTGTTTTATCGTTTTTTTTTCTACTTCTCTATTTCTCCTTTCTTGATTCAATTTGTTTATTTTATTATTTTCAACGAGGTGTGCATTGTTAAAATAATTTTGTTCAAAAATTTGATTTAGATATTTATTTTTGTTTAACCACACCCATTGTATTATATAATTAATTTGAGAAAATTTCTTTCAATTTAAACGATATTTCGTACTTCTAAGTTATAAATCTATAAATTTCCCTATATAAAAATTTTAACAATTTAAATCAATTGTAAAACAGCTTCTAAAAAAAATAAAAAAAAAAAAAAAAAAAAAAAAAAAAAAAAAAAAAAAAAAAAAAAAAAAAAAAAAAAAAAAAAAAAAAAAAAAAAAAAAAAAAAAAAGCTCAATAACCAACATAAGCACTCAAACACATAAATGTAAAACCCGAATAAAACCACTCAGCAAAATACGCGCTTGCGCTAGTATCTATAACGCGTTATATCTGCTATAGTATACAGTATACGAGCGCTGCTGTGCGCGGTTACTATACTTGAATCGTGCGCTCTTTCTCTCTCTCTTGCGCGCAAGAGCGCGGCGTGTCTCGCCGATCGAGAAGTGTGCCAAGGCCTTACCTCCCCTCTTCCTCCTCCTCCTTTCCTACCAACCAACCAACCTACCAACCTACCTACCTACCTACCTACCTACCTCCTCTTGCCTCTCTCGCGAGATCCCCATTTTCGAAACTAAAAGTAAAATCTAACTCTTTGTGTCTCGCGTTTACTTATTATTATATACTTGCTTATACTCTTTCTCTCGCGTTCGAGAGACGAGCCGCCCTCGGTTAAAAAAAAAAATTGTACGCGCCTCCAGAGGTGGTCCGTATAGTAAGTAGAAAGAAGAAGAGAAGGAGGTAAAAAGTGAGGAGGAGGAGGGGAAGTACGAGAAAGCGAGCGCTGATTTCTCTTTCTTTTTTATTTTTTTTTTCCTGTACCGTGTTGCTACTTTTCGGCGACTGGGTCAGAGGCTTTTTCAATGCGAAGAGATCGGATGTACGCGATCTCGAGCTTTGTTTGAAGGGGGATACCTGTATATATGCTTTTTGTTTAGCTGCTGCAAGAAGGTAAATATAATGGTTTGTCGAAGGCGTCTATTAGTTTTATAATGTAGGTTCGATTAGTAATTGCACAATAGTGAATTCATGTTGCTTATATAGATACGATTTTGGAGTGACGGTTTACTTTTCTCTTTTTTTTTCTCGTGGGAATACTCGTACGCTATAGAGATGGAAAAATTAGTTTTAGTTGGGCTTGACGATTTGTTACCCTTTGGAAAAAAATGTTTACCATAGAGAAAAACAAAAATAAGAAAATCGATGCCAAAATATACCAATTAGAAATGTTCTCATAAAAATTTTAAAATAACAAAAAAAATCGATAAAATTATATGAAAAAAGAAAAAAAAATATTTAAACGACACAAAATTTATTACAATTATTAACATCTAATGTATCTTTTAGAGCAAAAATAAAAATATAAGAAAAATTGTCCTGATGACGATACATACAACTTTTTTTGCGTTTACTTAGCAAGTTAGTAACGTAAACTCAAGCAATACAAGTAAGCAAGCAAGTAAGTAAGCGCGCAAGCCAAGATATTGCAGTCTTTGTGACGCAACATCAGAAACCGCGTGCCGGCCTTTTCCCATAAGTAGCCTAGCTATGCGCTTATCGAGTGCGTCGAATGAGTTAAGATATATATACATACATGAACGTGAACGTGATCACGTAGAAAAGGTCCATGTACATACTGTAATGTTTTAGCAGAGAGACAATTTAGTTTGAGAATCAGTTTAAACTGGAGACGAAAATTTTGAAAGGTGTATATGATGATGCTTGAAATTATTGAAGGTCGATTTGTTGTTTTTTACTCTCAACATTTTTGTTTGTTTATCTGTCAGTGTATTTTAATTTATATCGTTTTTTACATTCGTACAATTAAATCAAATTTTTAAATTTATAACATTTTTTTTTTTTTTTTAAAACGTGCAAAATGTTTATTTATGTGCGTATGCAAATCAAAAGACAGTATATTAAAAAAGAAATTGTAAGTGTAATATACACGCACGATTTCGTTCGATATCAATATTTAGTTAATTAACAATTGATTGGATATTCTCTTGTATTTTTATCAATATATATATTTATTATCCAATAAAAAAAAGTTATTTTATAAATGCATTTAAAATAAAAACGATTGCACATACATACATACGTACATACACGCAATTCAATCACGATTATTATACCGATATATAAATAAATATAAAAATAATAATAAAAGATTAGAAATACCGTAAAATAAAGTCTATAACCCTAATGACAAATCAAGCGCGCACTCACTCTGCCATATAAACTTCTGTAGATTTCTTATATAAGTATATATCTGTATCTCGATTACTAAATTACAATAGAAATGGAAACCTAAAGCAAGCAAGCAACTAGTGAGTAAGAGTATGTATGTATACCTCACTGGTCACCGTTGAGAAAAGCGTATCGTTAGATTTAATTAAAAAGTTAACGATTTACGTAACACGCGCTTGCGCGCGCGAGTTTCGATTCTCTTCTGACAAAACTACAAATCTCAGGAGAATATGGGTATATATATGTAAGTGTAAACGTATAAGTGTATACATATACAGGAGTAGGCTAATCTGTTAAATGAATCTCATTGGTAATGTACCTGACATGCTCTAACGTTTTCATATATGAGACTGTGACGGTTCTTTTTATTTTATGTTTAAGATATAAAGATATTTGTTGCTACACGAAGATTTTACATCAAATATTTCAAATTGATATTTAATTAAATTATTGAATAATCTAATTTTATATAAATTTTAATAATATGAAAAAAATCAAGTTTATAGAAAAAAAAATAAAAATAATAAAAATAAAAAAGATCGAAGAACAAAAAAAGTAACTTTAAAATAAGCATAAGTGGTAAACCGATATTTTTCGCGCCCGCTTCGTCAAGCAGCAGTAGCCGGTTATGTCCACGCAAAGAGAAATCGAGTCTTGCCATTGCTTTTCTCTCTCTCTCTTTCTCCTCCCTCATTTTTCGGCAGTCACAAGCGCAATATCTCCCACGTCCGGGGGCCCCGCGCGTTTTCGTAACTTCGTCGCACCTTCTCCTCTTTTCCTCTTTGGTCCCTCTCCCATACATACACAAACACACATATCCAAATAAACGCGATACATACACGTTCCCTATAACAGTGTGTTCAACGTAGATCTCGTGAATATATGTTGCAACTCGGTTCTACTGTTCCTCCTCCTCTTCATCCCCCCGTATCTATATATAATATTATACATAAGCGCGAGGTGTTTCATCGGCGCGATACGTGATATATATGCCCACTAACACCAACACCACCACCAGCGCCGCCAACTATACACATTGCCATCATCATCGCCACCGCCGTCGTCGTCGTCGTAGTCGTTTCGCAGCCCAGTTCGCACGTCCTTGACACACTTACCCAGATGAGACGGTGGCGGCGGCGGCAACGACGACAGCATTGAGAAGGAGAAAGAATGAAAAAAATGAGCGGCAAAACAGAATAAGAAGAAGAGGAAGGAGGGGAGTATGTGTGCAAGATGATGATTATGATGATGATGTGGGCAGCTGCTGATAGGGGGGGGGGGGAGAAGATATACAAATTGCCTCAACTTGTGGATTTTTTAAGACTGACCAATACCACTAGCCTCCCTTCTTTATACTCTTCTTCTTTTACTAACTGCTTCGTGTGCCGAGTTACATCAACTTGCTAATAATCGCGCACCTATATACCTACTATACACACACACATGTATATGCACATCGTAATTGCGGACGAACGAGTGAGATGGAAGGTGTGCAGTATGCGTGCGTGAGTGGTAAAGAGGCTACTATACTCTTCTTCACGAGTGGACGATTTTTTTTCTTCTTTTTCTTCTTTGCCTTACTTCTCACTGTCTTGACGGCTTCGAAGAAAAGGAATTCCTTTTTTTTTCTTTTTCTTTATTCCCGCGTTCCTTTTTTTTTCTCCGGATTTTACGTAAGGTCTATACACAGCTGCTATACATACTGTCGCGGTTGGCTACTGGCTCGTTGGTATACTAATTCGTTTGCAAAAAAAAATAAAATAAAAAAAGGAGGTGGTGAGATTAGGTCATCTTTGACGGCCGAAGAAAGTGAAAGAGAATCCGTTGATGACTAGTTTCTCGGATGACACTTCTTTTTTTTTTTTTTGTAACTTGAGGGAGTTAAGTATGTGTGTGTGATAGATTGCTCAATTATCTATGTATGTATATTCATATAAGCAAATGTAATATTTTTGTACTACTTTTTTTTTTTATTACGTAAAATTGAGAGAACAAACTTTATTACTATTTCTTTTTTTTTCTTTTTTTTTGCATTTAATCAACCTTGACTTACTAACCATCATATATACGTAATATATGAAATAAAATTACGTTAAATAATCTTTAGAATATCTACTAATTTCATAAATAAAATCCTTTTTCGCAAACATTATTATTCGATGCATTATGAATCGCCACTCGTAAACGCATTTCCATTATCAGATTAATTTCAACTTACACACAAGAAAACGTGCGCTTATACTCTCACTGCTCTCTCTCCTTTCACGTCTTTTCTATATTATGCTCGTTCATTTATTTTCTCCTTTTTACAATAGCTTTCTTCTTTCCCAAGCAGAACATTTTTCTTTCTGTCTCTCGTTGTTGCTGCTATACTGCAGCCATTTTCACGCAGAGAAGCAGCTTCCCACTTCTGGCGCCGCATTTATCCTTGAGAAGGACTTTTATCGTAACGCAATAGGGGAAAAAAAGAGAGAACACGACCTTCGGTAGATGATAATAACGCGACGTGACTTTTTTTTTACAGCATAAGTACTCTTGTCTATACTTTTCCTTCTTCCGACTTGACGAAAATTTAATGTATGTAGTATCTTACAATTCTTCAATGCTATGTTTTTCCTTTTTTTTTGCTTGGTTGTTTTTTTTATCGCATGGCTATCAGCATTTATCGTGCGATGATTTAAATATCGAAATTTTTCCTAATATTTCCAAAAGAAAAGATTTAGGTCAATGAGCATGTTAGAATTGACTGTCATATGAAATTTTAAGATATTTACTTTTTGATTTTTTTTTTATTTTTATTTTTACAATGTAAATATGATGTTTGAATAATTTTTATGATTTGTATAATTTATTTGATACGTAATACTATAGTACCCAGTAAAAATAAAAAGTAAAAAATATAAAAAAAAAAATATTGCAATATAGTTAATCAAAATCAAATAAAGTCAAAATCACAATTAATACTAAAAAAATTCAATTAATAAAAGTCATCTAAATGTCTCACAGCTACTATGAAATTCAAAGTCTTGGACATCATAACAAAGTAAAAAGAAAAAAAAAATTACAATTCGAAGCAGAGACTACGCGCGGGGGAGAAATCGCGCGTGGGAGAAAGAGCAGAGCGCGACATTTCGGACGATGGAATAAAAGAAAAAAAAAAAGGGGACACGAGGGAGTGTCGCAATAGAACCGGCAAGTATTACCTTTATGGTTGAAAGATGACGATCTCACCCGTGTATATCTATATGTATGTGTTTGTGTGTGGATATAACGATGACGCCTCGAGATGAACGAGTATATAATAAAAACTTTCTAAGCCATCTCGTGTGTATAGGCCAATCGGCTTTTCATCCATACGATTCTAATCGACTTTCGAAGGCGGAGATATGTATAAGACCGATTTTATTTCTTTATATGTTAAGTATATCAATATACACAGGCGTGTGCATATAACGAATGAGCTGATCTCAAATGTTCCCCCTTTTTCTTGTACTTAAGAATTATTAATGAGAATAAACCACCAAGCAGATTATATTGTGCAATTTTTAATTTTTTTTTCTCGCGACAATAATGGACGGTATATACGATTATATGCGGATTACGTTTATCGGATTCGCTTAAGATTACATTTAAACGATACCTTTTTTTCTCCACTCCCATTTCGACAAAATGATATATGTATACGCACTCAATTGTTGTTGTTTGCTTGAACGGAATTTAAACTTTTATAAGATGATGAAAAACCGTTGCTTGTCCGTATAAGAGATCATTATTTTCATATACTTTTGTGTAAAAATCTAAAGATAATAGCTATAAATAATAGTGTAAAAATATAAACGGAGTAATGAGAGATTGACAGATGCGCTGAATGAAGGAGGCCTCTTAATAATGTTACTTATTATAGACCAATAATTTATGTTTATGACTCGTAGACATACACGTAATAGGTTTTTTTTTTCAAGTTAATTGAATATACTTTATTATTAAAATATTCATTTTTCAACGACATTTTTAGATTGAACGATTAATTTCAGTGAGAGAAAATCATTTTTTTTTTTAGATGCTCTGAATAAGAAAATCGGTTTATTGATGTACAAAAAGTGACATAACACCCACATCGAAAGCGTATATTCAATCGTAATCCCTCTTTTGGAGCGTAGCAGCAAAGTCAATAAAAATTAAAAAAAAAAATCCGTAAAACATTGAGCTTCATTAACTCGAGCTTTTATTACCAAGTCTTATATTGTCGAGAGTCTTAAGTAAAAGTTTGAAACGCATTTATTCGAAAAATCCTCTCAGTGTTTATATTTGGCCGGTTTATACGACCCCCCAAGTAGCTTATATCTTCCCATTGCTTTCATCAGCCATCACCCATTTTCCCGTTCGCTCCCAAGACAACTATATATCCGGCCTATAACCCAATTTTTCCCGTCGACGAAAAGTCATCTACTCGCTTTTATATATATACTAGCACACACGCGTGGCCAAGTGACCCCATTCGTAACAAAACAGCATCAGATGTTATACACATACCCAAGCAGTAACAGCAGCAGCAGCCCCGAGAGTGCCGTCCGCGGGCATAAATCGGCTCAGACGAAGCCGCCTACGCTGCCAACACTACACACCACCGACCACCCCGAAACGCACTCTTTTTCTCTCTCTCTCTCTCTCTCCCTTCCTTCCTTTTTTTTCTTTACTCCCTGGTGCGAGAGTACTGTCGTCGACTTTGTAAGCCGACAAAGGCTATATCAAGTTGCCAAAACACGCGCAAACTAAGACATTTAACGTGAAATGAAGACAAAAAAATAAAGAATAGAAAAAGGGAAGAAAGAAAGAAAGAGAGGCGTGCGCGTGTTAGAAGGAAAGAAAAAAGGGGGGAGTGAGAACGTGAGAAAAAAGGTAACCTGTCGTAAATCTTGACTGCAGAGTAAATATTTTGGGTGGGATATATTCGAGAAAAATGGCAGATATAGGTACTTCTGTTTTCCAGTAATGGTATTATATAGGAGGGTATGAGATAGGTTGCGTGCTGCATGCTGGGCGCACCCCGGGGGAGAGCTGATGATGACCCACTGGCATATAGCATTGAGAAAAGAGTGTCTTTTACAAAAACCTTTTCGGGTGTGTATGTATGTTTGAGCTGGAGTGAAAAATGAGGGGTGGTATAGACACGCGACGATGCTTTAGCTTTGCTTTGACAGGAAGTACTGTTTTTTTTTTCGATTGTTTGATGTGTTTAAGTGAGATTTTAAGTTATTTTCACTTTAAGTTTAATTGAAGATTTAAATTTTAATATTCTTAAATACTATGCATTTAATCGTATTTCGGGATATACCAGAAAAAAAAAATTGTGCTTTTTGTAATCGGCTTACTGTCTTTGAATACAAATCTTAAAAATACTGACAAAAGTAAAATTAACATCAGTAATTACAATAATTTTCTACAGCTTTCCTTTAATTATTTCATATTATACAAATTAAATTTTACAAATTTTCATTTATTTAAAACTTCAACAATACTAGAAATTTTTTTTTTTCAGCTAAATAATAAAATTCAATTATCCTCATTCATCACAATAAACCAATAAATCAAATTATCATAAATTTTTGAAAACGAATATTTTTTTAAACTCCTAAAAATTTTCAAACGAGCAAAAAAATGCATAAGTAAAAAAAAGTAAAGGGTTAAGAAAAACACAAGAAAGAAAAGTAAAAAAAAAGAGAACATAAAAAAAAAATTGAAGAAAAAAACCAGCACACGGAAGAAGAGGTCGAGTAAATAGACTTTTTAGGATTACAGACAAACGTGAGGGTAACGCGCCGAGAGGTAGTTTTTTTACGAAGCAAAAAAGATGTCCATTTTTTTTTTTCAAGACGAGTAAAAGCAAAGTGAAAAAAAAAGTCAAGTCGACGGTTCTCCTTTTTTACCTTTTTTTTTTTCTTTTACTCGCGGCATGTAATTCATCTCCACTCCGAAAATGCATCTCAGTTTGAAAAATCAGACTGTAAGAAGACAAAAGAGGAAGTCTCAGGGTAGAGAAAGAGGTACAGTTGTAAAAGTTACGAGCCCACGTGCCCGAAACTGGAGGGGAGGGGAGAGGGAGGTTGTAAAAACGTTTCCTCAAAATAATATAACACGACGGCATCAGCAGTGGCTGCAGCGGCGTGTGCCCCTAAGAAACGGCACAATTATACCAGCCGAAAAACAGTGTAAAAGCGTGGGAGGAGAGAAAGAGAAAGAAGGATATGGTCTTCTTCTTCTTCTACTTCGTGTGCTCGATTTTCGCAGGACTGTACATATTAGACCATTGGAAAAAGCAATCCCAAGGACTTTATTGCTCTTTATAATAGCATTTTTGAAGGGACGACTATACGCGCATTTATATATGTATGTGCATTTCTGAGAGAGAGAGAGCAGAGGGAACAGAGTATGGCAGTCCTTAATTTTTCGACTTTCTCGCTTGTTCGAACGACAGTGGAGGCTTGACTTTTACGAGTCAAATATGATTGGTGATTTACGGGTAAGGATGAACGACAAAATTGAAGACGCCACTTTTATGCGTATATTGCGAGAACGCGAAGTTATAGTTGGGAGAGAAGAGAAAGAAAGAGAGAGAGAGAGAGAGAGAGAAGACGACTTTGTCTAGTTGCATTTGTAAGGAGTGAATTGAATTATTTATTTTTTATTTTACAGGAGCTGTACTCTAGAGGTAGAAAAATTGGCTACTGGGACATGTAGTACACTACCTTTGTAAAATTGTAAAATCACATCAATTTATGACGGTAAAAGTTAATTTTTTTATTTGACTTTTCTTTTTTTCTATTTTAGATATTTGAAATTGGTTAACTTTATAATCAGTCCCGTACGTGCGGGATCAGCGTGAAAGCTCAAAATTTTACGATTATAATTTTAGTATTTTAATGTTTAGTCCAACAATCTCTATTTTTGTTAACATCCTATTCTCTTTCTTTAAAAAAACTTTCTTCAAAATATAAATGAAATTTAAAAAAAAATACTGTCCCAATTACTTTGCTATTTTTTTTTTTTTTTTTTTTTAAAGAGACAAGTACATTTTTGTCCACTCACAAAAATTACATTCTTCATCAAACATATCATAAATTACAAAAAAAGAAAAAGAAGAAAAAGAAGCAATATATATGCAAACAAAATGATACACTCTGGCGTAGTAAAACGCAAAGGAAAAGAAAAAGAAAAATAGTAAAACCGGAATGACAAATCTAGCGCGAGTCCACGTGCGAGCAAAGCAGCTCGAAAAAAAAAAGAAAGAAAGAAGAAGTGGGTGTGTGGATAAGAGGGGAGGGGGGGAGGGGCTAGGAGTAGTGTGTAAGAGAAACGAAACCAGAACAGGGTAGCTCGTGGTAGCTGAAAGGGAGAAACAGGGTCGCGAGTATACATAAGCGACCGAGCGCGCAAAGAAATTGCCCAGCAGCGGGAGCGGACAGTGGTATAGAGCAAATGCGTTTGTCTTCGTTCGAGCTTAAGTGAGATTTATATGTATATATATGTACGTGCTGTTTGGTACCAAACACCCCCGCTTTTTTGACGTAGAACAAAATTTTAGCAAGAGAAGCATGATAAAGAGAGAAAGTAAAATTTTTCCTTTGCACTAATGTCTGGATATTATTTTTGTAAACGTTGGCCGTATTTAGGAAGGGCCTGGAGTTATTAATGAAATTTATCTTAGGCACTTTACTATTGCAGGGTTTCTTTGAGTGAGATATAGTGTAATATAATCTCGATATATTGTACGCCAATATTGTAGGCGCGCCGGATTTTCGATTATAAATTTAATTATTTATCAAAAATCTTAGATTGTTCTATAAATAATTAACATTTTTGTAAAATATTTAATCGAAGCTATGGATCTGAAAAATCAATTAAACTTTTAAAATTTATGTAAGGTACTTTATATATACCTACTTTCACGTATAAATATATAGGTTGTACTCAAAAACAGTGGGCGCGCGCGCAGTTTACATTTTTTATTATTACGAATGGCGATCGTAAATTTTGAAGTTGTTCAACAGTTTGTCAGCTTACGTATATTTTTACGGATTATTTAAAATCTAGGCTAACATATTATGACTTGCGTTCTTTTTTTTTCTTTCTTTCTTTTTTTTTTTATTTCGTTGCACATTGCTTGGACTTTATTTAAACGACTTATACGGTAGGTATATGTAGGTAGGGAGCATAACATTAATATTTTATAACTTCCTTTACAAATATAGACGTCGTAAACTTTGACATATCTTTTCCGTCAATATATAATATAATATACATAAGAATAAAAAAAAAATAAAAAAAATCAATTCATCCATACAATTATACATCAAAATAAAAATAGATAATTTCAGTTGTTTTATTATATAAACATCCGATTAACCATAAAGCAATTCAAATATATAATTTAAATCCCTTACAAAGTAATCATAAACTTGAAAATAGCAGCACACCCACTGATATTAAATCCAATTAGCTCCATGAGAGAGTTGATCTCAACCAAAGAAGTATATTGCAGTAAAGGGCCAAACAAACAAAGGCGCCGGTATACATATACCTACATAGGTAGACAGCTATAAAAGCACCGCGGTTACGTAAGACTCTCTCTTCAAGTGTTCAAGATTGCAGTAGCCAAGTAAGGAGTCGGTGTAATAGTAGGAGTAGGAGAGACAGAGTAAAAAGATAGTGAAAGAAAGGCTTTCACCGTGTAAGCAGCCTAGACTACCGCATAGATAACGATGTGCGACTTCGTATACCCATGGCCGTGTCTCTTTTCCCCTTCTCTCTCTATATATCAGCTCCCATGAAACGAGAGCGAAAAAAGGCCAGGCGCGAGGAGATATTGAGGAGGAGGTAGGGAGGTAAAGCGCTTTTACTTTCTATATAAACCAGTTGGGCCTGCTGTGAACGGGAGAGTGTGAGCTTCTCCCCGCTATTGGCAATGATACGAGAGAGAGAGAGTTACGCTTGCTGCGGGGATATTACATGTCTGCCTCAGCAACTCTCGGGCGCCATGGTTACGACGATGACGATGAAAGAGAGTATAAGAGAAAGAGAGAGTGAATGCTGAGGTAAGCGCCGCCTGAAACTTTTATGTATATGTGTGAAGGTGGGGAAGAGAGTGAGTGTTGTACATATGTATGGGGGAGAGAGAGAGAGAGAGAGAGAGAGAGAGAGGCGCGGTGGCGTACACTTTCTTTCAAGAGAGAGAGCCCTACTTTTTTTTGGACTTTCGCTCTCGATGAGGAAAGGAGGCTCGCCTACTACTGCTACTACTACTACTACTATATGTACAACTCTGGGCAATTTCATTGCGGCGTGCGACTTTTCGATGAGAGAGAGAGAGAGAGAGAGAGAGAGAGAGAGAGAGACTGCCCCTATGTATTCTCTCTATACAGGATTGAGAGGTGGTGGTGGTGGGAGAGGTTCGCGTAATAAACTCTCTCTTATAGTATTCTCTTTCTTTATTTCTTGTTTTATGTCATGGCGTTTTCTGTTTCAAGTTTTTGGGAGTTATATTCTCTCTTTGGCCCAAGTTATATGGATATACATACATACATACATTTGTGTGGCGTAATATTTTATAAAAGAACATCATTTCTACGTAACGTTTGTTTGTTTTATGATGCGCACACTGAACAAATGGGTGAAAGCAATGTGAATTATTTTTTCTTTCTTCTTCATATTTTTTTTTTTTTTTTTGGAATTTCACTTGGATTTATTAGCGATTTTTCATTTGAAGGATATTATTTTTACTTATGCAATGGAGACATATTATTTTTTTCTTTCGGAATTTTAAAATGGCCATGATTTGGTTTTAAGGTCGATTTATGTTTTTAAATGGATGTTAATTCGTTTGAGAACATGTAATAATATTTGCTAAGAATTTAAATTATATAGATTTTAAATTTAATTATAATGAAATATAAATGCAACATTTTATATCAGAAAAGTAATAATTAAAAATTTAGAAAAATTTAATTTGATGAAATGTAAAAAAAGAAAAATTATTTATAAATTGTAATTAAACCATAGCAAGTAATAATAAGTTAAACTTGAGCAATGAACTGTCGCTATACATTAATTAGATGCCACTGCATTTAGCTTATATTTGTGAGACGAGGCAAAGTTTAATTTATCGAGCAAGATAGAGTTTCCAGCTTATCGTCGCGTTTTGCGTACACGTTGTTTCTCTTCTCTGTTATTATTCCCGTGAGTATGTAATCGCGTGTGCTTCAACTTCACAATTATAAAGATGTGTATTTAAATACAAAATGTAACTAAGAATTTGCGAGAAAAAAAAATTTTTTTTTTTGCTTTGCATTTTTATCGGCAGGTATGCGAAATATACAAAATTTATTTTGTTAAATCGGTTCAGGTTTTTAATCTTTATTTTTTTATGATTATAGAAATATTAATGTTATATGTATTTATGTGATATGACGATTGCAACATTTTGTTTAAATTGATTTACATTTTATTTAACAAATTGTAATGTTTTTGAATATTTATGAAATAATTTTTTTTTTTATGAATTATTAATGATACTTCTAATAATGAAATAATTTACGAAGTGACTTGGTGTGTTCACGCTATTTTATGATTTGAATATTAAATAATGAAATAGAATAATTGCTGTCACCACAAAAATCGATTCTTGCAGAAAAGTTTCTTTTATCGAATCTAAATATGAATTGTAAGTTTCAAAAGTCTTATACTCAAAATTTTTTCAATAAAAATTTATTTTTCAATGAAAATACTAATAAAACGAAGAAATCAAATAAAAACCAAGTGATAGTTTTAATTTCAAATAAATATAATAATTGTTGATACCACTTCGATTCCGCATTCCAATAACAGACGAAGATCAATAACAAAAATTTACTTATCAAAAATCCGAAAGCTTCATTCAAAATAACATCCCGTAGTATATAAGTTCGTTGCATACACGTGCACGCATACTTTATATTCGCTTGGAGCTCAAATCCGAAAACGCGCCATCTAGGTGTAGTCTGCTACTTGCAGCGTTATATGGAGTCTTATGGGGTCGGTGACTAAATGTC
>JAPYZE010001574.1:0-25611 GCA_030522805.1 Leptomastidea abnormis | reverse complement strand
TAGGTATGTTACTGTTGGTGTTGCGTGTTGCTCTTGCTACTGCGACTGTGGTGGCTGCTGAATTCCGATACTGCTGTTTTTTAGCTGCTCTAAATAGGCTTACGCAGCTGCTGCTGCTGCTACTGCACTGTGCGAGCGACGACGACGACGACAGCTACGGCGCTGGTATAGCTGCGCGCGCCTAAACTGACTATACATATATATATGTATGTGAGTATACTGTAATATATATTGCATACACACACGCATACTGCGAGGCCACCGTGCAGTAGATCGAGAGGGGCCGTATTTGTATGTCGTCTTGTATATATACCTATATATGTGCAAGGGAAGGAGAAGAACCGACGAGCGACGACGCCTCGTGCAGCGTAAAGTCCGCTTGACAAAGAGTACCCGTCTACGTTGCAAGAGCACCTCTGCCTATAACCTACCTCCTCGCATCTCCTGCTGACACCAATGCTGCTATACTGACGCAGTGCTCGGTGGGGGCCGACCGGATATTTCTAGGCGCACAGGGGTTTATGCGTGGGAGCAAGAGAGAGAGAGAGAGAGAGAGAGAGAGAGAGAGCGATGAAGAGGGAAAAAACTGTCTTATGCATCCCCCGGAGAGAGATATGCAGGTGGCCGCCACCTTGCAAGCTCTTACATACACTGAATGCTCGAACTCTATACTAATGTTGATGATGATAATGATGATGTTGATGATATAATGTTAACGACGGAGTCAGACTGGCTTATTGTTTCGATGAATTCGCCAACTTGCTGAAATTTGATAAAGCATCTTTTTTTGTAGGTGTACTAGTGGATCAGCTGTGCGTGTATCAAAAATTATTTTGAATGAATGATCATCAGTGACTTACTTTTTAAATTGTGCTATTAGCATTTAAACATATTCGTTTCTTACAAAACATATGTTAATTATATTATGTTTTACTATATTAAAAAATTTCATGTATATTTTCACCGGCTTTTCAACTTATTTTTTTTTTCGATTTTTTCAACTTCCAAATTTTTTGCATTTTTTATCAAAATTTTTTTCAGCAACCAGCTAGAAATTTGTTTTTTTATAAATCATTTTGAATAATGTTTGTAAAACTTAAAAATTTTATAGATGAGTACATTAACGAGTGTTTTATTTGCAATTTCACGTTAAAATTAGATTAATTAAAATTAGGTTATTTAAATTTTATTTGTTTGTTTGTTTGTTTGTTAACTTGGTGAAGAAAAGAAAATCGGTTTTAAAATGGATTAATCTGCTACAAATTCCGTGACTCGGTAGGAACAGATGGTAGTTACCTTATCGATCACTCTAATCGATGTTAAATATATATATATTGTCTGTCTGCATTTCTTACCCACGTGCATACCTACGTCGTGCGCTGAAAAAATTTAGAATTTGTTTGTTTATAAACGGAATGCTATCTTATACGATTTTCATTGGTTTGTTACTGTTGAATAATGTCGTCGCGCTTAATCGTGAGAAATTTACCCAAATACGTAAGTTTTTTTTAGGTATCAAGAATTTTTTATTTAGCATTTGTTTTTTATTTTATTCATTTTTTGCATTAAACTTGTAGGTTACTGCAGCTGAGCTCAAAGAAAAATTTAGCGAAAAAGGTGTTGTTACGGACGTGCAATTAAAGTACACGAAAGACGGTAAATTTCGAAGATTTGGTTTTATTGGTTTCAAAACTGAAGATGAAGCTGCTGATGCTTTAAAACATTTCAACAATACTTACATTAATACTTCTCGAATCACAGTAGAATACTGTGTCCGCTTAGGCAAGTTGAATGAACACTTATATCAATTCTCAATATTATTACATTTGTTGTATTATTGATGATGCTTATACAATTTTAGGTGATGTTTCTAAACCAAAATCATGGAGCAAGTATGCACCAGATAGTAAAATCAATGAATTTAAGCAATCTATCAATGATAAATCTGTAAAGAAAAAAAAATCTAAAAAAGAAAAGACTGCTGTGGAAGAGTCAGAAAATGTAAAAGAAAATGAAGAAACTGAAAGAAAGAAAGGAATAAGTAAAAAAAATATTAAAATTGCAGAAATAATTAAAAAAGTAAAAGCTTTTTTGTAATTTTTTATTTAAATACAAAATATTGTTCAAATAATCATGATATATTATTTAGCACAAAGATGATCCACTATTTACTGAATTCATTGAAAGTCATACTAAAGGAACTAAACAATCTTGGAGTAATGATACATCGCTTGGTTTAAATGGAAAAGATAATAATTTTGATGAAAAAGAAAGTAATTACAGTGAAAAAAATGAATCAAATTATAATTCTAAGTGTAGCGATGAAGACGAAAAAGAAGAAGAAACAATTGCAAAGAAAAATATATCTGATAAAGAATATATGGAAGTACTAAAAAAGAAATCAAAGGGACTAAAAGATGTAAAAGTTATAGAAACAAAGAAACAACAAAAAAACGAAAAATTTTTTACTATAAAAGTTAGAGGACTTGCTCATAAACACAAAAAGAAAGATGTTAAGATTATATTTAAAGATATGAAACCTAAATCAATAAGAGTTCCTAGAAATATCAAACATATTGCTTATGTAGGATTTAAAACTAATAAACAAATGAAGCAAGCTCTTACGAAACATAAAAGCTTTTATGGTAATTTATTTTTATACACATAATATATTTTTTACTTACAGTGTACATGTTTTCTATTATCTTTAATCTTTAGATGGTCATCGCATATTCGTAAGTGTTTATGAAGATGAAAAAGAATCTAATCAAGGAGAAGTTAAAAATTTTAAATTACGATGGAACTCTCAGGAAGATGCTCTTAAGCATGAGGAAACAATTGCAGAATCAGGAAGGATTTTTTTAAGAAATTTAGCGTATACAACAAAAGAAGAGGACATACAAGCAACATTTGAAAAATATGGTAATTTTTGTAAAAATAAATATATTATTTATTTCAGTTAAAATTCAAATTTGTTTAATGTGTATTTTATAAATTTTATTTTATATACATAGGTCCTTTAACAGAAGTGAACCTTCCTATTGACAAAGACACAAGAGCACTTAAAGGATTTGGTACAGTTACATTTTTAATGCCTGAGCATGCAGTTAAAGCTTACACAGAGTTAGATGGGTCTGTTCAGAATGGAAGAATGCTTCATCTTCTTCCAGCAAAAACAAGAATATCTCCTGAAAACTTGTTATCACATGGTAAATCATCAATTTTTTTTTTAATTGTATTGTTTATTAAATTTTATATTTTTCTTTCAGATGGTTTAAGTTATAAGCAAAAAAAAGAATTGCAGTTGAAAGCCACAGCTGCTTCATCACACAATTGGAATACTTTGTTTCTTGGTCAAAATGCTATTGCAGATGCGATAGCAAAAACTTATAATACAACAAAAGAAAATGTATTTAGTTAAATAATCTTAGATTTGTTAAAACTATTCAACTTGTCTTAAATAATTTTGGTTTAAAAATTTAGGTCTTACAAGATAGTGACAAAGGATCTAGTGTAGCCGTCCGTTTAGCATTAGGGGAAACGCAGTTAGTTCAAGAAACACAAAAATTTTTGGAAGAAAACGGAGTCTGTTTAACAGCTTTCAATCAGGTAATGGTTTATCTTGCAAAATATTGAAAAATAACTAATTTACAATTAAATTTTAAATATTTTTTATAGCTTCCAAAAGCTAGATCAAAAACAGTGATAGTTGCAAAAAATTTACCTGCTGGAACATCTGCAGAGGAGATTCGAGAGTTATTTGTTAAATTTGGAGTACTAGATCGAGTTGTTCTGCCTCCTTCTGGAATTACAGGTACCATTACAAATTTGAGTTAAAACGTTGTGTAAATACGTTAAATTACTAATACAGAATTTTTTACAGCGCTTGTCGAATTCGTTGAACCGTTTGAAGCTAGGAAGGCATTTACAAAGCTTGCTTATTCAAAGTTTAAAACTTTGCCTCTGTACTTGGAATGGGCACCAGATGATAGTTTTACATCTCCTCGTTCTTCTGTTAAAACAGATAAAGATGGTGGTTCAAAAATGACGTTGCTGACTAGTGTTAAGGAAAACAAGCTTGAAAAATCAATGGAAATAAAACAAGTTATTGGTGACGATAAAAAGAGTGATGATGAAGACGAAGATGATGACCCAGAGCCTGACACTACGCTATTTGTTAAAAATTTGAATTTTAACACATCGGAGGAGCAATTAAAAAAAGTAAATTTTAATTATGCCTTTAGCTATATTTGTTTACTTGTTTAAACGTTATTTTATTTATCGTGCATTTTCAGCATTTTGAAAAATGTGGTCGGCTGCATTATGCAACTATTTCTACAAAAAAAGACCCCAAAAATCCCAAAAACAAATTATCAATGGGTTATGGATTTGTGAGGTATAAATATAAATCAAATGCAGAAAAAGCTCTTAAAGAGTTACAAATGTCAACACTTGATGGCAAAACGCTTGAATTAAAACGTTCTGAGAGAACTCTCGAGTAAGCTGATTATGAAATATCAATTTTTACAATTTTAATATGTTTTTTCCACTTTTTTACATTTGAAAATTTTCAGAACTGATGTAAAAACCACCAAAAAATCGGCTAATATTGCAAAACAAACTGGAACAAAAATGCTCGTAAGAAACGTGCCGTTCCAAGCAAATGCTGATGAAATTAAAGAATTGTTCAAGTGAGATTTTTTTCTATACTTTCTAAATATTAATTATTAAAATGTTTGAATTAAAATAAAATTATTTTTAGGGTTTTTGGTGAGCTAAAAGGAGTAAGATTGCCAAAGAAAATGGTTGGTGATGAAAAGCATAGAGGTTTTGCTTTTGTAGAATTTTATACAAAGAAAGAAGCAAAGGTAAACATTTGGTGACCGCGTGTAGAAGATGTTATTGAAGATTACATTAATTTTAAAAATTTTTTCAGAGAGCTTTTAAAGCTTTATGTCAAAGTACCCATTTGTATGGTCGAAGATTAGTTCTTGAATGGGCTCAAACTACGGAAGCTGTTGAAGACATGAGAAAACGTACTGCAAACCACTTCCATCAAGGTACAAAATAAATATATTTTTTTTTTCTTTTTATTTAAATTAATTTATTTACTTTGTGAATTTTTAGAATCAACTAAAAGAAGTAATAAAGGAACATTAAATCCTGAATCAATAGGATTAGACGCAGAGTAACGTGTTCTGTTAGGGTTTGTAATTTCAATAAGTAAAAGAACAAGTCGATGCAAATTGTAAATAAAAGTTTTTATTAATATTGTAACATATGTGATGACTTGTATTAACCAAAAAGTACACTGACATTACTTTTAATATACTGGATAAAAAGCGTATTGGGCTCGAAAAACGCAGATTGTCACTATAAATATAAATATAGAAGCATATAATTTTTTTAAAATTTACTTTCATTTTTATTTTACAGATTTTACTGTAAAGAAATTCAATGTAGCAGACACAAAATTTTTTTCTATTGTATTTGAAAAACATTATTTGGCATACTTATTTGACCAACCGATTTGGTCTATTTTAAATTGGTTTCATTTCCTATATCTTTAAAATAATTCACAATTAATTTCACTACATAACGATGAATCAGACTCAGTTGTTTGAATAGAAATTCCCGCACGGTAATGAGAATCAACCACACGCGGGTGTATTATTTTATGTATATTTTTTACTTTTTTTTCAATTTAATTATGCTGAAAGTCAATCTTGCGATATTCTGATTAACGAGTAGAAGTCAATTCACATTGACATAGTCACTTTTCTCGTTATCACAGAAACGCTCTCTTTTACTAGTACAGCGCACAAAAAAATATACTTATGTACATATCTTTATATACAGTTTTTTGATTTTTTAAAAAACTTTTTCTCTTATTTTAATTAAAAAGCTCATCGTCAATTTGTTTACCTTTCGGCGTTTTTATGTGAAGGAAAGAACACGTGTTTCATAAACTAATTATCCTTTTGTCATGTACAATGTGTATACATTACAAGTTGTAAAAATCACGATTTAAGTTAATGAAACACATCTCGTTCATATTTTGATTTGACAAAACTCTGGCTCTTAAAAATTAAAATCCATAGCAAAATTTTGCAGTCGCTGGGCGTAAGAAAATCGAGACGTACATAAGACTTTACATAAAGGAGAGACTTTTTGAGTCCTTGAAAAAAAATATTTTCATCATACTGTTCATTCTTGCTTTCTACAACGACTGCAACTTTTAATTTTCTCGCTTAATACAATGACAGCCAGCTGTCCGATAGAATGCCGTTCCTTCGTGTGCCTGGGTCGCTCGAGACAGTCGATGTTCCAAGGATTTCTTAGAGCAGCTGCGAGGCCACGTTATCACGTGTGCAAATTGCCTTTTCTGCGGAACCGTTCCTCGAGGTGGCCCGGAATCTGAAAAGTTTTGAAACAAAAAACAGCATTACGTTCCTGGTCACATCTAGGACTGTAAGACTGCCTTGTCTTCTTTGCACATCCAATTTGCATTGAACTTCGTCCTGCTTATGTGCACGTGAGCTTTAATGGAACTATTCTTAATTTCTACAAGCTTGATTGAAATGCATTATAGATTAGCCTTTGTTAAGTATTTTACATATAATTATGCAGTTGGCAAATAATAGGATGGCAGCATTGATTGAAAGAGTAAGGTAAAATTAAAAGTTAGTTTATTAAACTTTGTACTTGATGTATCATATTTGGGTGCCCTATTCTACGTCATAATTGTAAGTTAAGACAGACGTAAACTATTCTGCAATTTCTAACATGTGATTGCTTGTTATTTGAGTACATAAACTTCTTGATATAAAAAATATTCGATGTACAGTCGGTGTATAAAATACAAAAAATTTTTCTATAAAAAAAATATACATACATAATTATAAAAATTTTAATGCACAAATTTAACAAATTTTGTTAATAATGTGATGAAAAATATTAACATCTATTAAGTTAACAGTTTAAGACATACGCTATTTAAATGTTCGTTGCTATAATTACAAAATCGTCACCTTGGGTGTAGCGAAAGCCTTAGCATTGCAAGCCTCGTTATACTCAGACATGTAAATAAATATTTAAGTTTATTTAGTAGATTATTGTTAATAAATCATACACAAAATAGTTACAGCAAAAGCACAGAACATTTATCATTATCGTTGCAAAATCCCCCACTCGAGTGCATAAGAACGACATTGAGAGTTGATAAAAAGAGTATATATATTTTGATAAGAGTGCTAGATTAGCTTGTCGATCTTGGCTTGAAAGACGGATCTCTTTCGCTCGTGCTAGCAGATGATCTCCCAAGTGAGTTGCCTGTAACACTCCTTCGTATATCAGATGGTTTGCTGTGATGATTACATAGTTCAAGCATAATGCAAGGAGACACTTTGCCCTTTTTCTTAGCCTCTTGAGTCAAAGAGGTCATGTCACTTTTTGAAACACATGCATATAAATTTCATAGCTCGAATTTGGGTAATTGATTTCTGGCACTACTAGGTCTCATAACAGTCACAAAATTTAGAGAAGCTGAAAAGGTACTTAACAAAAAACTAAAATGGAAAGGAAGGACAGAAGACAGCAGAGGGGTAGCGGTACAATATACAATATAAAGAGAGAGAGAGAGAGAGGAGAAAAAATAACGGTAAGCAGAGTTTTTTCAGCACCTGTTTAGTACCTCAGTCAGTTTTGTGCTCTCTCTCTCTCTCTTTTTCTTTCTTTCTCTCTCTCTCTCTCTCTCTCTCTCTCTCTCTCTCTCTCTCTCTCTCTATCTCTTTCTTTCTTTTTTTCTCTCTTTAAACTATTTGCGTCGTGTTTATGCACAAGAGCTAATTAGCTTCTACCTTTGGTTTTGGTCGGTGCGTATCCACGGCGCTGATCGGCAGGCGTATGTTCTCCACCTTACAGCCGTACGCCACGGGCGTGAGTTTTATTATCGTGTGCAGGGGCACTTGCAGATACGGCAGCTCGTCTAAAAAATAAAAAGACACCCACGCGCGTATGTAAGTCCTCTCTGATATGTATGTACATACATAAATACAAACATACGTATGTAAACGTGTGTACTGGAGAAGGTAGGATAAGTAGGTGCATGTATACGAGAGGAGGAGGGTGTCTTAATTGCGCATACGTATGTACGTACCAGCGTTCTTGTCGAGGAAGTAGGCGAGGAGGCAGCGCAGCACGGCTTGATGGCTGACGACGAGGACATTACCCTGTCGCTCGAGCTCCATAATGACGGGCTCCAGGCGCGCCACCAAGTCTTCGTAGCTCTCTCCGCGCGGGTAGCGGTAGGAGAATTTGTTTTGGTCCCTCGCGGCGAAGTCGCTCGGATACTTGCTCGCGATCTCCTCGTACGTCATCTCCTCGCAGATACCCTGTATGCATGCGTGCGTGGGTCGGTGATTTATGGGTTATCGTTGGGTTATGCAACAATGAGTTGGAAAAAGAAATCGAGAAAAGGAGAGTAGCAGTAGCAACAGTAGGTAGTAGTGGGATGATGATACTCACGGCGTCGATCTCGTTGAGAGCCTTCCAGCGCTCCTGGGGCGCCTTGACGTGGGTCGCGGTCTGAATGGTGCGCTTGAGCCAGCTGGTCCAGACGCGGAGGCCCTGGATCTCCTGCTCGGCTATATAGTCGCCGAGCGCTTTGGCGTACTCGTGGCCTCGGTCGCTGAGGTCCGAGTCGCCACCGATGCGGCCGTCAAGGTTCATCAGGCTCTCGCCGTGCCTGGTCAGGTAGATCGTCCGCGGCACGATGTGGATGTTCATCAGGTAGTAGACGATGCGCGACTGGATGTGGCCCTCGTGCTTGTGCACCAGCACCTTCTCCCCCGTGTTGTAGATCTTCATGAAGGACAGGTCGCTCTCGTACTCCTCGTCTAGCGGCTGGTATTTCTCCTGGTAGTGCTCGATGCGCAGCATAAAGTCCGCCAGCACCTCCTCCTTGTTCATGTTTGCGTAGTCCGGACTGCTTACCTTCACCTGCAGCAACAACAATGAAAATCAACAACAACAACAACAACAACAACGTTATCCCAATTTTTCCAGTACCCCCCCCCCCCCCCTCTGTTTTACACCCAGAATACATATTTGAGAGCGCAAATTTCTCGCGCGCCTGTTTAAAAAAGTTTTTCCTTTTTTTTCTTTGCAAGATTTTGTTTTAACTTTCAATTTGTATTTTGGCATTTCACGCATTAGTGTTTGTAGTACATAACTTATTTGATAGGTGTAATAAATTAGAAAAACATGTTTTAATAAAAAATATAAACTGTTAAAACTCCTCTATGACTTTTTTTTTCGATTTCTTAAATCAGTTTTTATTTAAATAATCCGTTTATTTGAAAACTTTTTAGATACAACAGTGCATATAAATATACCGGTACCGGTTTGTATAACTCAAAATAGTGATATAGTTTATCTCGAGTGAGTGTTAAGCAAGAAAATATAGGTACACACGATAAAAACGCGAAATAAACATTATCCTCGAATTGTAGGTATATGTACATATGTACACCTGGGTAGTAGAATTTGAAAATGGATTATTGTTAAAACGTTTATTGGATTCCGCGGAGAAGCTTTGTCTGCTCGTTTGGAAAATGCGGCCTTCGCTGCTGTTCGGAAGTTCAAGAAAATATATAACGAGCAAATATTTCAAAATTGTAAGGTTATTTGAAGGAAAAATGATTAAAAATAATGATAAATTTCGTTAGTAAAGCTCTTTTTCTGCGCGGCCTCATTGATATATAATTAGAAATATATAGAGTTCTAGCTCTATCATCAGTTTTTATATAGGTATAAGGACTTTTCCATTTCCTATGAGCTGCTTTTAAATGGAAGTACAACAATCGGGGTGTGTCCAAATAATCCAGCCGAAGAAGAAGAAGAAGCATCGCGGTACGTATTAGGTATACTTCTATAAACGAGCAGCGGGGTGTGCGAGCCGAGTGTGCATGAGCGCAGTTTTAAGTCATCCGTATCGCCTCGAGCTTGCCACGTGCCGCGAGCTTGTGCGGACAAAGCACAAAGCATCAAGCAGGCAGAAGTTATAGACAATTGAAAATCATTAAAAGTGAAAAAGAGAAAATGAAGATAAAAAAGAGCATCAGAGCGAGCGAGCAAGCAAACAACCAACCTCCATGATGTTCTGCTCGACGATCTCGGGGTCGTTGCAGACCGACTCGACGAAGAAGAGCTTGAATCCCATCTTCTTGACGACGATGTCGCGTATGAGCTGGCGGCGCTCGACCGTCGAGTTGGTGGCGTCGAAGACGGCGACCTCCCCGTCCCCGGACTCGAGCCACTGGCAGACGTCGGTGAGGGCGTCCATCGCGCACTGGGTCCTTATCGCCATGGCCTTTATGTTGTCCGGCCGGAAGAAGTCGTGGCACTGGTAGGCGGTCGTCGCGTGCCGCCTGTACTCGCCCAGGTTGTACACCTTCGTGCTTATGCCGATCCAGTTCAGGTAGCGGCAGAGCTTCTTCGAGATGTAGGTCTTGCCCCGCGCCGGCAGGCCCACCATCGCTATCACGTGCGGCTTGTTTACGAAGTTGGCTCGTTCACCTGCAACAAAGACACACAAAGACACACACGCACACCCAACCATGCTTATCAAAATATGCAGTATATACTTTCTCCTCCTCCCCCTTCCTCTCACTCTCGTCAACTCATTTATTTATACATAATTGTATATAGGTAATGATGCTCAATGAATCATTGATTTATATTATTTGTCGCTCACGAGTCAGCGCACGAGTGATAACAGAGTACCAGCATGACGGTGTAATATATAAATAACGCGATTTTGGAATAGGTGCAGCTTGAAATTCTCTTTCCCTCCCCCCTCACTCTCTCTCTCTCTCTCTCTCTCTCTCTCTCTCTCTCTCTACATGTATTTATGATACACTTTCATCTAAATTACCCTACTCTTTGCTCACAAAAATACTTTGATATCGTTACTACTACTATTTTATCACCTATACTCAACTCCGACTAAATAAGATAATATTTTTCCATGGCCGCGGCATAGAAAGGGCACGAGCAATATTCCATAAAAAAAGCTAATTACAGATTTGCGCGTAACGCGCATAAAATGTCTGATGATTACTTAGGATATTCTACCTGCGAGCGTGTGTTGGACTAAACGACACCGCAGACTCGGTATAAAAACTTTCCAAGAAGCTCGATAGTCGCACAATTTACAATTACAATCGTCATCAATCACAATGAAAACTATTACAGGCCGCACGTAATAATGCACTTTAATCGCTCTGCTGCTGGTGCCTAATATATATATATATATATATATAGGTATGTGAGTGTGTGTGTGTGTGTGTGTGTACATAGTTTTTTACAAGACGCCGCGCGCAAGAAAATGAGAGAGAGAGAGAGATTGATCCCTGCAAATTTTGGCTGTATGTATATTCACTTGATAATGTGAGATATCACAGTACGTGTCTGCGAACTTGTTTACCGGAGATAATGACCTTACAGGCTTGGCCAGACATATGTGTGTGATGTATTTACATATATATAAGTATTCGGAGAGACGGCCCACCCGAGTCGCGCGTGATTCTTACATGATCACAAAAAAATAAAGAGGAAAGGAGAAGGAAAGAGAGAGAGAGAGAAAGATGCAAAAAGAAATAGAGAAAAAATCGGCAGTTTTTATACACCCGAGGCACATTGATTCTTTCACATAGGGAGATTTCCTAGAGGTCTAAATGACAACGTTGAACAACTTGTCCAAGACCTTTAGGAAATCTCCCTATGCGTTAAAGAATCAATGTGTTTCGGGTGTATGTGCACCTATAAGTCAACTACGTTTTCATCTTTTTGCCTTCTTCGTTTTATTTAGCCTTATGATAAAGCAAAGTCTAATTGTTACTATATTTATTTTTTGGAATACTTATTGGATCAATTAGTGTTTGCGGAACAATCGACGTCGGGAAAGAGTAAAAGAGAGAGAGAGAGAGAGAGAGAGAGAGAAGAAAGAGATGGACGGTTACGCAACGATATATACATAGCTATACCTCTACATGTCGCGTGTTTTTACTGCTTTGTAATAAAATGCTTAATTATTAGCAAGACTTACGAATTTTTCGTGTTTTTTTTTATTTCATTTATTTTTTTTACTTTCTTACTCTGTAACTTTTCAAATTAAAACTTATTGCTTATTGAAATGGGAAAAGGTTATAAATATTAAAAAAATTATAAATCAGCATTTTTGTTACTAATTATTTACATACCTACTTACCTTACCTACTTTTTATACACGGGAAAATAAGAATAGTTAGCGTAGGAAAAGATGTAAAATCAATTTTTTAGTGTGGCCACAACTTATTCCTTCAAACATTATACTTATTTCTTATTGTTAGATCGCGAAAATGAATGGGAAATTGTTCAAAATTGTAGGTAGCGTGTATAATAATAATAATAATCATAATAATAATAATAATAAAAATAATAATGATAATGATAATGATTAGAGTACAGGCATGCTTGAGTAAGAGCTTAAAGATCATTGTAGAGGGGATTACATTTAATGTATATATAATATATCGTTATATCCCCACAGATAAATTGGAAGTCGAGATTTCGTTCGACTGACGGAAAAGCTCGTAGCCTTGACCACTGCTCGATAAGCAAATCCCAGCGCAGCCAGTCGTCGATCAATTGCTGACATTCTTAATTGGCTTACGATATATAGATGAGCCAAATCACGGCACGACGCGATATTTTATGAATATTAATAAACTCATCGACTTATTGCCACCCGCTCGCGAATAACTTATTGGAGATGATCTATTACATGATCCCGCTGCTGCTGCGCTCTCTTCTTATTTTCTCTCTCTCTCTTTTTTCTCTTTGCCTCTTTGCGTAATGAAAATATCAAACAATGCTGCTGCTGCAGCCATCAAGATCGCTCGTCGGGATGTGATATTTGATAAAATTCACGCTGTCCAATTCAAATTGATCGGCATCATTTTATATGTATTTTCTCAAAGTCTCTCCAAGTCAAATCTATGAAAATCAGCCTCAGAAGTTGTTTAAGCTCGTCAAGACGCGAACTTTACCGCACAAGATTTTAATAATACATAAGTATTACCTGCAAGCTTATAATATACAGGTACTTATATAGCCGAGGTGTTTCGAAGTTAATGTCATCTGATATAGGGGAAGATGGGACAAAATGAGAAAAGTGATTTTGTTTTGTCTGTAACTTTTTTGTTTTTTAATATTTTTGCTTCGGACAAAGCAAGCTTTCATCGGTTGGCTGTTAGCTGCAACATCCACTTTGTCCCGATTAGCTAGTTGTGATTGTTTAATTTTAATCTTAAAATGTGTAAAAACGCTTTTTTTCTGGTTTTACCCGGCTTGAATTATGCGAGATAAAACCAGAATCGCTGAATTAAAATGCAACATCAAATGTCAAGCATAAACCTTGCTTGTACTTTTAAACTACAATCTCGAACGAAAAACTTGAGCCCCCGCTGATGTTTTTTGAAGCAATGGTTCTCGAGATACATGTTTTTGAAATTCACCTTTTTTTCTTGCGTTTTTTCTTATTAAAAGCAAAATATACACATGAGATAGCTCTTTTAATCGTAGTTTCGATTTGAAAGTCCCCCAAGTTTGGTTCGATTATCTCTTTTCGTTCCAAAATTATCTTTAAATTCCGATTTTACCCTGTTCTCATTATACCCCACTTTCCCCTATATATACCTATAGGATTAGGGCCGTCGAGTGGCTATAGAAACTTGATGTAAAAATATGATTTCTATATAGGTACATATGCATAAGATTAATAAGAATAGCCTGCTTGTCAACCTTTTTTGTTCAGAACGCAGATTAACATTCGAATTGCGTGAGAGGCGTAACGTTTCAACTTGTAATCTTGGAATTTTTATTCAACTCGCAGCCCGCGATGGTCTTGGTTGCAGTTAACGCATAGTAAGTTGTATTGAAAACACTATATTGCTACTAGACTAAAATTATAATATGTATATATACTTATGTACGCTATGATTCAACTTTGTCTTTATTATTTATTTTTCCTATTTTTCAATTTTTTGCTTGGGATAAAAATGACAAATAAATTTTATCGGTTTTTATTTACTTAAGCGTACGTGCATTATATAGATACTTAAATTCACATTGACTGCTGATAATTTACATATTATCAAACTACTTCATATCGTAATTATGAATAATTGTATGAATATCTACATATAATACTTACAATATAAGAGAGAGAGAGAGAGAGAGAGAGATTATTCGAATAAGAGGAATGTACAAAAAAATTTTAGTTACAGACCCGTTGATAAGCTGTTTAAAGTGCATTAAAATAAGTATCTACGTACTTATATTTATAAACAAAATAGTTTTTTAATGATCGTTTGAACGAATGAAAAACTATTTAACAGTAAAAATAAAAACACTCAATGAGCTAACAAAAGAATTAATACCAAAGAAGGATAAATTAAAGTGTTTTTAAAATTTATTAAAAATTCATTATTTTAGTCATTATATTTTATTACGTATCCGAGTTTATTAATTGATTAAGGTAGTCGAATATTAAAGTTTTACACAATTACGATGTGTTGTAAATTCAAGTTATTGAGATAATATAAAAGCGACGTATATCTTATATATTAAACATTTTTATCAACACTATTTGCTTCAATATCGTTTTATTAGTTAATAATATCGTAAAACTAATACATATCGCTATTAATTGATAAATTTTTGTCAGTGTCGAAAAAATTTAATATTAATGTAGTTCGCCAAACATACTTGATATGTATAATTAGAAAATTAATTCTTCCAATTGACGATTTATTATTATTACTATTATTATTATTATTATTATTCTTTATTATTATTATTGTAAAGAAAATGATTTTTTAAAGTGTTCCGAAACAAAAAGGCGATGACGGATTTCAACAAAGCAACATATTTTAGCAGCTTACCGATTATATTCTCACATCAGATCCAATAAAGTCGTCTATTTATAAAATTTCGCTTATTACTTGTGCCCGCCAAAATTAATGTGCGTATAACAAAAATATAAGTATATATACTATATATAAGACTAGTATTTTGCTGTTTGCCTCTGCAAGTTTGCAGTGCGTGCATGCGTGCTTATGTACTATGTATGTTACATATGTATGTTGTATATATATGTATGAAAAAAGCGAAATTATAATATCATAATACAATAATACAAAGAGGAGACTGAATCATAGGTCATAGACTTTCTTATGCGTATTCATGTGAAGAGCGTTGTTTGGCAATCTGATATCCGTCGCGCGCTGCTGCTCTATTCATTGCTAACTCTAACCTAAAAAGCTAGCCCCCCAGCAGCGGAGTGAGCGGATCCGCGTGAAAACAGCCAAAGCTCATCAGGCGAAAGCCCGAAAGGTTTAAAGGGCTGCTTGAGGAAAGAAGAAGGGAAAGCCGGAGGGAGGTGGAGAGGCTGGCTTTACGGTACCTATCTATGTATGTATGCATGTATGTATGTTAACTATGTATGTGCATTTATATTATAATAAAAAGAATATTGTGGAGAAGGCTTACCTCTGATAGGAAAGGGCTTCGTCTGGATAGTGTCAGAGGACGGCGGCGTGTAGGGGGTGGTCTCCTTCCTGTAGGGCTCACACTCGGACATACCGTCTTCGGCAGTCTTGCTGCTGTCCATCGCGGCTGACAGGGCAACGATAACACTGGGGCAGGGGCCTGAGCTTACGCAGTCGAGAGTCGACGACGTGACGACGTCCAGCTTTCCTTATACGGAAAAGAAGGAAGAGGGAGGGGGGGAGGGATATAAGCGACCTTGCACGCTTCTTCCGGCTACTGCTGCAGACTTATTGCTCCTCTTCGGTGCTTACTGCTATTACTGCTGCTGTTGCTGCTGCTAGCTATACTGGGTATACTGATGGCACTCACTGATCATGGCAGTGGTGGCGACGTGCAGGGGTCTGGCTGGCGTCGGCGATGCGAAAGATATACGGCAATAAGACAGCGACGGCCAAGCAACGTCTCGCGTGCATGCACGCGCAGCAAAACAACGCGGTTCTTCTCTCTTTCTGATCCCTCGCCTCTCTTTTTCTCTAGTTCGGGGGGTGTTCGGAAATGTCTTGCCTGCGTAAGCGCCAGTAAAGATATGGCAACGTTGCTAAGCGGCGGCATGACTCGGCCCCCGCTCAGTCAGCTGTTGTTAGGTTTGCAATCCCGCCGCTGCCGCCTATTATAGCGACATTGCCATATCTTTACTGGCGCTTACTGGCAAGACGCATTTCCGAACAGCCCCTCGCTTTCTCGCTTACTCCCACGTCACGTCACATGTAAATATACTTATTGGTGTCGCGAAGTTGGTCGGAATGTGACGTCTGCGACCGTCTTACAACCCAACATAAGGCAAGTTTGTATAGGCGCTTATGGAGTGTTATAGAATTTTGATTTAATTTCTAAATAATCGATGAAATATAGTTTAACCGCTAATACATGTTGTAGGTATCGTTATTAGGCTTTAAATAAAAAATACTTGGGGTAAAAATATTTATTAGTTTTGGTTTAATTGAAGTTAAAAAGTTGAGAAATCGGCGTGAAATACATATGGATTATAGGAATCACAACATAAGGCAAAATGGGTTGCAAGACTGTTGTTAAAACAGTCACATGACCAATTTCGTATCCCCAATATACGTACTTATATGCATACATATATATGTACTACATGTATATTAATGTTTTGTTGCTTAAAATTAGACTTTTTTGAAGGAAGGGGAAGAAAGAGTCAATTGCAAGAAGGTCTGACTCTCCAGACTGGACGGACTCGGCCCCGCACGCGGAAGTTTAATTAACTTTGCGTTTGAGAAACAGAGTTGAGGCTGTTATCGCGTTGTGTCGCGCGTCGCGCACAACACGCACCCACATCGTGCCCGTCGAAAGCACCAGGTAGTCCGGGCGCCAAGGGGGTCTTGTAGCATTTTTCAACTCCACGAATCCATCAAGGTTTTTTTAATGTATTATCACCTCCTGATTCCGAATTTTTAGGGTGGAATGCCGAACAAGTGGTAAAAAAAAAGTTGTCAACAAATTATTATAAACAAATTAACAAAATTAGTATTTACATGCAAAAAAGAAAAGAGTCTTGCCTGACAAGCAAGTAAAATAAATTGTTATTTGACTGCTTACTATTAGTCCACGATAAATAATATTAATTTATCTTTTTTTTTATAATTGTTTATTAGTATCTCAAACATTTCTGAGTTGAGTGGAATATTTTCAGGAATTGTTTCGACAATTTGCAAGCTTCATAATTTGAAAATAATGATTTTTATTTCTACCGTTTTTAAAAATCTTCTTTTTCTCAATTTAGCATATAATAAAATTGTATTAATTGATGCTCAAAAAGTTCTTGAATAAATAAAAGATAAAATGTGAAAATGTAAATAGTATTTACTTTTCATCAGCCAGCCAACAGCTTCCAGTGTCATCGACCTATATTTCCCTTTACATTTTTTAAATCTTTATAAGAAATGTATTCCTATCCTATAATAAAGTTTTGATGTCCCCGTTTTATTCGTGATCTGATTGACTTAAATAAAAACAAAACAAAATCTGCATATACAGAATGGAGCGCGCGAAGCGCGCCTATAGATGGCTAGTTTTACTAAATTTTACATTTCGGTCGAATGGCTCGATTAAGAAATAAATGCATGTTACCTACCTATACATATACGTGCATCTATACAAATATAAGTGCATCAAAATGGTCGGTGGCGCCAAAGTTTTGCTCTTGGATCATGCGAAACTTGCATCACGAGGAGCGACAATTTGCGCCGTTATGATTGCAAAGAATATCATCATGTCGCGCTTGAGTCGCTCTTTTTATCACTTCTCTTAATCTTTATAGGTATCTCTCTTTCTCTTTCTCTCTCTTGCCGCGATTCTTATCGCTCTTACAATGTGTTTACTTACTTATCGCACGTGCACGTGATAATCCGGGCGAAAGTTAGCGTAGCAGCCGCAGTTGAGACAATGTCAAGGCTGTGTACTCCGATTATACCTTACCAAGATTACGGAGATCGCTTTTTTTTGTTTTTGACTTTTTCGTCCTTATTTTGCGATACGAGAATTAAAAAAAAAAAATCATTTGATGATAACTGGCGAATCTCTGTTGCTGCTATAAGACGTAATTTTTATTCTCAAATAACTATTAACTGAGAATTTCAAATTTTGTTATATAAAAATATTTGTGCTTTGATTAATTATTCATGTAATTTTAATAGAAATAAATAAAAAAACGATTTTTTTATTTTTTTCATCCATGTATTTTATCAAATTGACAGCTTAATTACAATATCAAATTATTCAAACAAAAAAAATCTGATAAAAAATGTATAATTTTTCTGTCGATCGCCTGATTGTTTTTGATTAACGGATGTATCTTATTAATTAAAATTTTATTGTTTACACATCACTAATCCTTTAATAATATTTTACACCTGCTAAAATACTTTGATTTGATTTTATCGTAATTAATAGTAAGTAGAAAAATTCCTTAATTACATTTTTTTAAATGAATACACATTGCTTATATTACATTGCTCAGTAAATAAAAAATAAGCTAGTTTTTCATATAAAATATCGACTTGTTTAAAATTACCTTATTAAAAAAAAAAAAAAATATATATATATATATATAGTTACACGCGATTTTTACACATCATACCTTTCCAAAAATGGAATTATTTCATTCGCAACTGCTTCTGGATTAATCATATGTAAATGATGGTTCCCTTCAACTCTCACATATCTAATATCTTTATTGTTTTTCCTCAATACTTCAATAATTTCGTCCCAAAATACATCTTCATCTCTGAAGGATGTGTTTGTAGCTCTGATAACCAGATAAGGACAGGTAATCAACGAAGCCATATCTTTTAATCTATTCAGATCGTAGTGTGAATGAAACCCTTCAAATTTTATACAAGAGTCATGATTGTAGGAGTAAGTACCATCCTCTTTTCTCTCGGCACCTCTAATCATCAATGTTTTTGCTGTAGGAATATCTAAAGATTTAAAATGGGTTCCTTTTACCAACTTGTCTACAGCTATTTCTTCAGGATAAGAACGTGGCTTCGAGTTTTTTATTGATTTTTCAAAATCAATAAAATTGTCCATAGCTTTAGCTCTTTTTTTTGAATGTTTAGCCACAGTAGTTGCCAAAAATGATATAGAATCTATACTGACAAGAAACTGTGTCTCCTCTGGAAATAGTCTTGTATAATTATTGCACATTACTCCACCCATAGAGTGGCCTATTAATTTTACTTTCTTCCAGCCTAAGGTTTTCACAATTGATCTTATAGTTAATGTGTACAGATCTTCATTGTAAGGGATACCACGAGGAAGCCAACTAGACAATCCATGACCAGGCATGTCAATAGCAAGAATGGAAGAGTCTTTCAGCAAAGGAGCTAGCATGTCAAATGAACCAGCATTATCCATCCAGCCATGTACTGCTAATATTGGTTGTTTATCATTAGATGATCTCCATAATTTTCCTGCCAATAAATTAATTAATTGTATTAAATTATGTATATTTTGAGAATCTGCATTAAAGAAAATATTAAGTAATTTCAGAAATATATAAATGTATATACAACAACCTAATTATTATGTACCTTCAATTTTACCCCATGGTACATCAATTTGAATAGGAGTAACCTCATGGCTTACTGTAGCAGCAGCAGCTTTCAAGGCGACATTTTGCTGCATTCCTCTTGTAATAAGGAAGTCAAAAGTCTTACTGGTCAGCTGTAGGCTTTGTTTGGCAAACATCTTCGTCTTCGTCTTCTTCGTTCTAACCGAGGAAAAAATATATACTTATATATGAGTAACAGAGGTATGTATTGAGAGCGCGAATTAACTGCAGGAGCAAAATTCTGGTGGCTCGTAGGTATAAGGTTGCCCGCGTCGTTTGGAAGACTACGTCGACGCACTCGTAGACGGCTAATTTTATAAACGATTCACGTAGGTGACGTAGCTTCGATGCGCTGCGTTACAGACAACTTAATCGCGTTTATCTTCGCTTCAAGCCAATATTCACCGATCTCTCACGGAGGAGAATCCTGACATGACTTGACACTTTATCTCGCGACACTGAAATCCGCCCTTGAACCAACAAGTGCCGACAAATCTCGAAACGACGCTGATAAATCGATGATCAATCTGCGCGATAATCATTCATACACCTACATGCAGGCGTCTCGATCTCAATAGATACTATGTGTGTATACCTATATATACACACACCCACACTCGTAGATACAAGCAAAAAAGAGATTTTATGGACACGTGCTATTGAAGGTTGCGCGAGTAAAGGGGAGGAGTATATTAGGTATACTTAATACATACGGGAATCAGCAATTGGCGAAAAAGGATTAAGTTGACCAATCAGGCGGTTCGCGACTTCATTCTCACGATTATTTCGAGAAACGTTCGAGTCAATGTCGCGACAGCGCGCTTTTATACAAATTTTTTAATTCGCCGAGACAAGAGCAATATTTTTATTATATTCAGTCTTCCTTATCTCTCTGGCTCTTTGTTTTATTTGATTTGCCAAAGTTTACCTTTTCAGATAACAGGGTTCAAGGTGAGCTGTTTTTTGATTTACTTCTTCTTTTTTTTTCTTTCTTTCTTTCTTAAATAGTTACTAATGTAAAAGAAGCTTTTATGCGCTTTTTAATATGCAAACGATTACTACAAAAATATGCGATGCTTTTAAAGGAGAAAAATCGTTTATAATTGTTAGAATACTGCTACCGCATAATTATTATGAAAAGCCGAGCAAAAGGAGTAACCGATATCTATACCGACACAGATTCCTACCTTCGACTTTTCGTTTTTTGTCCTGATTTCACATTCTATTTATAAAAATATGAAAGTTTAGGTACAATCTTAATTTTTTGAAGATATATATGTGTGTGTGCTTTTATATTTTGATAAATAGGATGTGAATCGACGATAAATATTAATAATTTGTCCCGATCTCTTTGAAAGTTTAGTTTTAATGTATCGAAGAATTGTGTGCAGGCTACACCATCCCAATACAACGAACACATCATCGCGGAAAAAGTTCAAGGAGTCTCCGTAGCTTTTTTAATTACCGTTTTTTAAACTGAAACTTTTACAAGTGAATGATGACGTTATAATGTACCTTTGTGCAAAATTTCAGACTAACATAGGCTTATATGGGAGCTATGATTTTTACATTGAAATTTATACGTTTTCTTTTTGAAAACACCGTTTTTCTTTATAAAAAACTAACTGAATATATTTTAGTAAATCTTCTTTCTAATGAGCCTAAGAAAAAAGTACGTTGCCCAAAATTTATTTAAAATATTTATATAAAACTAGAATTTTACACGCGCGCTGGTATAATGATATTTTTTAAATACAATAAAAAGTAAATAATTGATAGACAATAAATTTTATGCTTTTTTGAAAAACAATTACGATTACAAATTTTAAAAATTAAAAATTTATCACTGCCCTTTTTTTACAACATACACACGAACAACAAAAACCAAATGCTACAATAAAACCAAATGATGTATCTTCTCCTTTTTTTCAATCGTCACTTTTTTACAAAAACACACACACACACACATTCAATATCCTCTCCACTTTTTATTACTTTTTAAAAAAAAAACTTTTTTAATGCACCAACAACACGCTATCATTTAACGCTATATCACGCTATATGAATATTTTGAATATGATGATGACAGGCATTCGAGATAGTAAGTCTAGTTTCGAGAGGTACCCGTTTCGAGATCGACTTTCGATATTTCAAGATGGCAGCGCCCATGCAAAACTCCATTTTTTAATAGGGGATAGATTTGAGCGCGCCAAATTTGTCGTCACTTCGAATTCAGAAAAACAAAAGAGAGAAACAGGGGCAGGGCAGCCGCTGACTGAAAACGCTTAGCCTAAGGAAAGGCTTATAATAATCGTTAAAGATAATTTAAATTTTATTGCCAGTGCAAAAAAGGCTCGCGGTCGCGAAGAGGAAAATGAGAGAAGGCATGTGAAAAGAAGCATTGAATAATTTGTAATTTTTCTTCACGTTTCGCGGCTTGCGGTAACCGTATAGGTACACGCGAGAACGATTTGGCGTTATTACTTATGATAAGGATAAGACACACGTGAGGTGAACTAGGAGGAGGAGGAGAGGGCAAGTGAAAGCGAGAAGAAGAGAGAGAAGGAAAGTAGACCTCGCAACGATGATAAATAAATTATTCGCGACACTCCTCTTGTGCGCCGCTATACGAGCGAGAATTCCAAGTAGAGTGTGCCTTATACTTATATATGTATATATTCGTGCGCGCGTGACAATGACCGGCGCGCGGCCTCTTGCCTCCTCTCGTCCCAGCTAGCTCTTCACTTATATTAGGTATACTCATGACGGCACTAGCTCAACAGGAGGGAGACGACGGATTTTACTTCGAGTCAACACAGCCGAAGGAGAAGAAGAAGTTATATAGAAGTAGAAAAATCAGTTAATGGCCGTACAGCTCGCTGGTGCCAACTTAAGCAAGAAGAAGTAGAAGAAGCGGGAGAGCGCCAGAGCGGGTCATCTGACAAGGTGTATGTGTGCGTGTAAGTGTGTGTTCGGTCTAGAAACTTAGAATTAGAACTATTAGAAGAGTAAGAGAAAAGTTATTGGCTGCCAGCCGAGGATGGGCATCAGCGAGCTGGCCAGCCGCGTCGTCAAGGAAATACCCCGCTCCTCAGTGCTGCTGGTGCCAGGCAGCAGCTGCAACCTTGCTTAGGTATGGTATCTCCGTCCAAGCACCAGACCCAGCAGCCCAGGCCTAAGAATTTTAGCCAGCAGCTGATCAGGGCCACCTCAACAACGACGAGGACGACGACGACGACGAGCGTTCCAGCTACGACGACCACGACAACAACGACGACGACGAGTGCCGTAGCCGCTGGTAGTAAGTGACGACAATTTTATTTTTTATTCCTAACCTCGACACACCGTGCTTGTACCACAACACTTATTCTCTTACTCTTCTAGCGTAAACGCTGTAAATAGGCGAGAAAAACGCATCCACTATGTCCTTACTGTTTGCTCGCCTTTTCTCAGAAGATCGTTTTGCTTTCCAGAATTCTATTTTGGTGTATTTTTTTATACATCTTTTATTATTTCCCAGTACCTGGTAGATAATTGAATTAATAAAAAAGTTTTGATTAAAGTCTTTTACTGATTTTACTGATTTTATGTGATGCTACTATTAAATTATAATTTGAAAGCAGGAATTAAAATTTTTTTCTCTACTTCTCTCTTTTAGCCTGCGCTAAGCTTATATTCTACTAATAATTAAATCAAACACTTGGACTAACTAATATATTGTAACCTCCTGAGACAGGCATCACTGTTAATATATTAATTTTAATATTACAAATATTTTAGATGTTCGGATACAAAAAGGACTTAAACCTTTGGAACAGAAAAGTTTTTACTTGGACATAAAAAATTATGCTCTTACTTCAAAGTTAGAGGCTAAAATCAAGGAACTTGGTGGGGTGAGTGTTATTTTACAGTTACATAAAACATGTTTTTACCTTTATAAGTTTATTATGTTTGTTAGCATTCTAGCTGTTAATTAGATTTAACAGTTTTGTAAAAATATTTTTACTTGAGTTTTAGTTAATAATGCAACAAGTGTATTTCATTGGCAAGTTATGTACAAGAACAAATTTAACAATAGTAAAAAATAAGAATTATATGTAAAAAGCTGTTATTGCAATTGTATGTCTGGTTGGTTCTGATCACATGCAACTTTTAAGGAGCATTATAATTAACAGCATAATCTAGCAAACAATTAATTAATTTTAAATTTTAATACAAATTAAATTACCTTTTCTATTATAAAATAAAAATTGTTGATCTATAGTTAATAACTAATTTTAAACATACATTTTTATTTGATAAATTATATTTATATGATTTTAAGCAAAAGTAAAAAGTATAAATGCTGTGAATTATTCTGATTAAAAAATAATAATGAAATTACAATTTAGACATTGTTCTTCAGAATAAACAAGAGATTTAAAATAAATATTTAGAGCATTGTTTATCTTCAAATTTGCAAACAGACAGTAGTACCGTCAAAAGCAGTAAGAAAGTCTCCAAGAAATCTTGTGTTTTCTTCTTTTTTGCTTATCAAAAAAGATAGTTCTATTGTGGAACCTCTACTGTACAGTAGAAGCAGTTTGTTAAAAAGAGACGAAGCAAGAAAGAAAGGCTTCTTTCGTTACTATTCACGTTTCTATCCTCCCTCGCTAAGAAATTTGTTGGGTGTACACGCAGGCTGGCCGCGCGGGGTCGTGCTCGTGGATCAACTACACAAGCAATGCATGACTTTCCTGTCGGGGTCGGGGGGGGGGGGCGGTGAGCACAAGGAAAAAAGAAAAGCACGCATGTCGTGTTGGAGAGCACATCTTATAGAGCTGAGGGAGAGTGGAGATGTTTGGATATGAACGGAAATCGCACAGGCAACAACGCTCTGAATTCTTCCCCACGGAAAGTACAGCACAGGGTCGCTTGCCTGGCACATTTTCCTCTATAATATTTGCAGGGGTGCGGCTCATGAAGGGGGGTAGGTAGGGGAATAGAAGTCTGTTATATCAACATTAACCCACACTGCAAAGGCAGTCGATGGCCGAGCGGTTATAGAGGCGCTAGTCATCTCATCGTTCAGACATCGCTGCCCGAGGGATCGTGGGTTCGATTCCCGGTCTAGATCAAAAAAATTTTTCGGAGATTTTTTCTTCGTAAAGAATTTATCTGGGCTGGAATCCTGAATCCTGATGCCGATAGGAGTAAACCTATTTAAAAATCAATCTAGTAGAAAAATTTGCTTTAATTGTCCTCTCTCTCACATCTCAAAAAAGCCATAGTGCTTTCTCACCTCTCAATCCCGTCAATCGTTAGTGGCCGTACAGTTTGCTGGTGCCAACATAAACCCCAAAAAGAAAGAAGAGAACCCACACTGCGACGAAATGGAGCTGGAGCAGCCAGCGGTGTGGCGAAGATCATGTCTCGAGTGATCGGGTCTCGCGCGTGCTCAATCCGGCAAGCTAGGTTGCCAGCTCTCGCGACAGCAGCTTCAAATTCCTGACTGCACATATATATATATATAATACGTGAAAACATACTTTGGTAGTTCTGCTCCTGTCGTCGCGTGTCTTGTTCAGTCGATATTCTGTCAACTCTTATCTGTGCTTCGACAACTTTTATGAAACGCGAAAAATTAAGTATAAACATGTAACAAAAGCATCGTAAAAGACGTTTATAAAATTCACAAACCTGACGAGTTTTGCGCACTCGAGGCAAGCGAACGTTACGTCGAGTTATTTATTTATTTATTTTTACTAGAGTATCAAAAGCGCGCTTGGATTTTATTGTTGTAGAATTCATAAATGTAAAACTCGTGAATAATTCTAATTTTATTTTACTGAACTATTAAAAGGGCTATATTCTCCTATGTTTACTATGTTTGTTTACTATAC